>JAHZNP010000256.1:0-90578 GCA_020615345.1 Triops cancriformis
CACGAGACGCATAAATGCCCTCCATACCCTAACGTGGTTACTAAACATGTTTGGACTCTTCTTCATCTTGGCAGCGCACGAAAATTATTCCATAGACGTCTTCATTACTTTCCACTTTACATGTTATCTGTTTCTCTATTACCACAATCTAGCGAACCGAACGGTTATGCAGCGCGACAGTCGACAGATCAAATTATGGTTCTCACTTGTTGCCTTTTTTGAATCCCATGTAGAAGGCATTATGCCAAATGAATTTGCTTGGCCCATTACGTGGAGCACCATGAAAAGAGTTTGGAAATAAGACAATTACGAAAGTAATTATAAATTACTTTCGTAATTGTTTTCGTAAACAATTACGAAAGTAATTATAAATTACTTTCGTAATTGTTTCGTAATAAATTAACTTCATAATTACATTACGAAAGTAATTATAAATTACTTTCGTAATGATAAACTACGAAAGTGTGATCTCTTCGGCTTTCTTACCCTTTGCCCCACTCCTGGAATTTTTCGAGAAGTTTTTGTTTGCGCTCTTCTTTTTCCCGATTTGCTTCTCGTTCAGCTTCCAAATTGCGGCGTTTTCCAGTCGCTGTCTCTATGAACTGTGTCGACACTTCTGCCAGACACATTTGCCGATAACTAGGAAAAGGAAACAAATTATGAAACATATTCATGCATATTCTTTGGCGTACTTTTTTGAATACTTCACCTTCTCTTTGACGTAATGCGTCAGTCTCCTTGCGAAGATCTCTCGCACTTTGCAAACCCGCTTTCTTCCCATCCAACGTTTTATCCATCTTTTCTTTCTTGATCTTGTGTGAAGGTAGATCGGAGACCGGTGAGGGAGGCTCTCCTTTAATAGTCACTTTGTCTTTAGGAACTCCTACTGTCCGCCATTTTTTTCTCTGCAGCTCTTTGTCGTGGACACTTATAACTGCTACAATTTGAGGTGCGTTTTCGTCCTCTTCATCGAAGGCTTCAGATTTTATCTTCTTTAAATCCACATCTGTATCGATAATGGCTACATTTCTATATGAGAATAATAAAAGATCATACACAGAATAAGTGACAACCCCTGATTCGCAATAAGAAACAAGCATTTTGAATTTTTATTGCCGAAACGCGATAACCACAGTGAAGAGCGAATGCTCACACGTATTTCTTTTTTTAACGTATTTCTATTGTATCTATCTTTTTTTATTTATCTGTCAATTTTATTTATCTTTATGCTTTCCGCTACTAGAATTGTAAGAATACAAATAATCGAATTTATCCATGGCGTTACTGTAAACAAAAGCGAAAATGTAATGAACAATCTGGTCCAAACCCTTGTTAGTCAGTTTTGTACACCACCCCAGGAAGTTTTGAAGTGTTTTGTTAGGATAAGGACGTTCATCCGAATTAAGTGGTGTAACATTAAACTAAGTGAGAAAGAAAGGAGCAAGGGTAAGAATTGGCCCAAAACAAATGGACGACCTTCAACAAGTCAAGGAAGGAAAAAACAAAGAAAAATAAACAAACTTACAAACTAAGAAAATTGCGTGTTACTTCTTAGTAACACGTAACATATTAGTCAATAACCAAGGCCTTATTAAGGCACCGAAACGCTTCCGTCTGTTGTCCAGCTTTAAACAAGCGAATGTCGTCGGAAACAGAACGAATCGCCCATTTGGCATTGTCAGCCTGGCGTAAAGCCGGTGGACAGGTCTCTGGCGGAGGAAAGAAATTCTATTACATATAATTTCACTTCTTTCTTTGCGTACTAATTTTTACATATTTTTATCTACTATTATGTTTCTTTTCGCTACTAGAATTTCAAGAATATAAATAACAGAACAAATAACTGTTGTGAAAAGCCCCTCCCCTCACAAAATGCATTTACCAAAAATTCCAAGCCAGTGAAGAGCGAATGCTCACACGTATTTCTTTTTTTAACGTATTTCTATTGTATCTATCTTTTTTTATTTATCTGTCAATTTTATTTATCTTTATGCTTTCCGCTACTAGAATTGTAAGAATACAAACAAAGAAAAATAAACAAACTTACAAACTAAGAAAATTGCGTGTTACTTCTTAGTAATAGTTAATTAATTATAATGCTCTTTTGCTGCTCTTACTTTGGAATTCAGCGTAATAACTACCACTTCAGTAAACACACATCGCGTTTCTAACGTTTGTTTACCAGACTTCCTTGCTCAGGCAATGCCAGCCTCCACTTGGCGCTGATTGGCTGGATTCACGTGACGTAACCCTTGAAACACTTGCGCAAAGGGGCGGGAATGGCACAACCTTGTTTCTACTAACCTTGCTTTTGCGCCTGCTGTCACCTGCTGACAATAATGCAACATAGCTCTTAAGGGAGGGGCTTAAAGGAAAAAATACTAGTGTCATCTATGAGCGGAAAAAATCTCTAAAGTTGCCGAACCGGGGCCTTAACAAGTCTGCTTCGAATACTTTGTTGTGGTGGCTTATTATATTTTAAGGTGGCTTATTATATTTTTGAAAGAATACGTAAACTTCGAAGGAGACAAAACTTGCTGGTTCTCTAATGTAAATTGTTTAATTTTTATGTGACGTGGCTAAAATATTCTTTAACAAAATGAAAAAATGTTAAAAGTAAACAATAAAAATAATAAAGACTTGGTTTCCGACATAAACTGATTAGGTTGGCTTTTGCTTATTTTACCTTCATTTTGTAATATTGTATATTATATTTTTCCATTTATTGACAGCGACAAATTTTGTTGGTTCTCTTAGTGTAAAGTAATTAATTTGTATGTGACGTGGCTAAGCTAAACACAATTGTGTACGAAAAAAAAGAAAACAGTGTACGAAAATATTCTTTAAAAAAATAAAATGTTAAAAGTAAACAATAAAAATAATAAGAATAACAAAGACATCAACTGATTTGGTTGACTTTTGCTTATTTTACCCTAATTTTTAAATATATTATAAGCCAAGCCGAGCCGTAAGCCGGTATGATTAAGCCAAGCCGTAAGATTTATGTTTCCCAATATAAGATAGGGGAGGATTAATAGTAATATTCACTGTAACCTTTCACCATTTCACTTTTCTCTCTTCCTTTACCTTTCGTTTCTATGCATACAAAATTTCCCGTGGTGATAGCCGGTTCTTATCAAGCCGAGCCGACCCAAACCCGGCCTTTGTCAAGCCGAGCCGAAGCCGATCCCTTTGTCAAGCTGATCCCAAGCCGACACTTGTCACGACGTGCCGTTTCTCAGACCTACGCCCTATCAGCAAGGCTTCTCCGGGTATGCCTCAAAAGAGCCCAAACATCAAAAGAGCCCACCTGGCACAAAAGAGCCCAGTTGCAAAAGAGCCCAACTGTTTGCAACTGGGAAGTAACTAAACTAACCTAACCTAAGTAACCTAAACTAACCTAACCTAAAGCTAACCTAACATCGGGCTCAGTCGCACGAAATCTGGGCTCTTTTGCAACTGGGCTCTTTTGATGTTTGGGCTCTTTTGAGGCGTTCCCGGCTTCTCCATTGACGTGCTGTTAGCGAGGTCGGTTTGTTAAGACCGTTTGTTTCGAAGTAGTTTATAGTTATAGCCTCCAAAGATTTAACTAATACCGTTGGACAAGATCGTCCTAAACGAAATATGCCCATGTGGCGTCTAATATTAAATTATTCACTCGTACGATTTCTATCACGTTAGCGGGCAACACACTGATACGAAAAAACGCTTTTCTTATTTATTGTACAGTTTATTATTTTTGTAATTAAATTAAACATACGGAAATGAGTTCGGCTGGTGTGCTGAACAAAATTAAGCCACTGTTCACCCAAACAGCTTTAAAGCAGTATATATGTGCAAAAGGAAGAAGGAAGGAATTTAAAAATTTTAAGCTTAGCGCAGAGGAAGCAATTTCGCGTGCAATTCTTCTAATCCTTTTCTATCGAGCAAGATAGAAAGAGAAGATTTCGGCAAAGCCTCCTTACTAGGCAAAATTAGTTTTCCAACGTCCACCACTTTCGCATCATTCAGGGACTACACAAGACAGTACATTATTAATGAGAAATTTTCATACAACTTGAAAGTTAATTCCTACTTTTGTAAGCTGTGGTGTAGGAAACTCGGCTAAAGGTGCGCTAATGGTACCGGGATATCGTTCAGCAGCGATTTTAACTAATGTAGCCTACACATAAAATTTATTTAAAATTGAAGTATATACATCGTGTGCGGAATTTTACTTGCAAACGCTCTGTCTGGTCCTGGAGAACTTCCTGTTTTTCCAAATTCTCAAGAAGCTGCCATTTGCTATGCTTTTCTGTCAAATCAATGATGCGATTCTTTCGTACGGTCGACGTATACAATTCTTCAAACAGGGCCGAGGTTTTCCTCGACAAATCAACAAGCTCATCCTTACCCAAATCACGCTTTTCTTCACCATTGGGCAAAACTTGCTTGGGAACCTTGACATGTAAAAAAAAGTAGAAGTTAAAAGTATTAGCAATTATACGACCAATCCAGCGAAGAGGAATTCAGTTAATAAAAATATGAGAAGTGGAATTACCTTAAGAGGCTTCAATGAAGCCATTTGTTCTTTCATATGATGCCCCTGTAATTGTACGACTCGTTCCTGAGCGAGCTGCAAAGCCGCACGCAAGTCCTCGATTTGTCCCAACAGCATTGGAGAATCTTTGACAGACGATATAACTAAATGAGATAACCCAAGAAAATGCCCAATAAAAGCCACATTATGCCCCGGACGTAACAAAATAAGACTCGAAACAAATATTTTACCCGTTGTCGCAGTTGGGGTATGAACAGGAGAAGATGGAGACGAACCTGAGACGTAACGTGACAAGCGAAAAGAGGAAATGCATGAAACACATTAGAAACATAAGCCCCAAATTTCTCCAAAACTCAACAACACAGGAATACGAAATCTGAAACAAAGCGCTTTTCCCTATAGAGTATCTTTGTACTTGTTTTCAGTAGGCCATCAAAGACTGCTTTCTTGGAAGTGGACAACAATCTTTCTTTAAGTTGTGCCTTCTCGCTTTCCAAGGTGCTGATATCGTTCTGGAGATGATCAACCGTTTCTTCAAATTCTTTCTCTTTGCGTTTCAGCAGAATCTGCAAATCTTCACACTTGCGGGTCAGTTTTTCTTGATTCACTTCCGCGTCCCGCAACACGTCCTTCACCTTTCTTTCGGCCATATCTCGTCGCACCTGGAGTTCACTCATCTCTTCTTGTTTAAGCTTTAACAATACTCGCAAGTCCTGACAAGGTACAACGGCAACAATGCATTAAAATATTAACGTTCGCTATCAATCGTACAGCTATCTTACTTTAATTTCGACTTCTTTCTGCTCCAGTTTGAAACGTCGACTTTCCAAATCTTTCAATTCAGCTTTCAAAGCTTGGGCGCGGAGGAAAACAGGCGCTGGATTGACCTGTTCATCAAATATTCCAGTAGTCATTACACATCACGAATCAAAGCAGTTAAACAAGTATGCATTTTTATCTCTATACGTCTTAGTGCCAAACCTTAAAACCAGTGTATCCGTACCTTCTGCTCAGGAGTTCCATCGAAATCCAATTGGCCATCAAGCAGCATTTGCGTAAGGCGTTGATACACATCAGTAATTTGGGCTAGAGCGTTTGGAACCACGCTGAAGATTCCTTCATCGCCTCCGTAAACGCGATCGCCAGCTTCTTGACTCAACTCGCGTAATTTGAATACCGGGATTCCCGAATCCGTTTCTATAAACCAAAACAGCTATATTACCACGAACCCCATTCTTCGAAACAAGTTGTACAGTACAACTGATTCGCAGTCCAAGCGAATTTGTCTTATAATTTACCCGTACAAATAATCTGCGAATAATTAATTGTAAATGTAGGGAATATCTCCGCAAAAACCTAGCTATCGTTTCTCATACATCCTTTTGACGTAGGATCTCAGTACGTAATGTAATGCTTTTTTAAACAGTAATTAATAGTAACTGTATTACCTGTCAGAACGGCAGCCTGTTGCTGCGCAGATTTTCCAACAACAAAGAGACACAAGCTCATTTTTGCCATGACCTTTTCAACCTCCAAGATTGATTCCTTCAGCTGGGAGCTAAGTACCAGAACGCCGCCAGAACCATCTGCCGGAATTCTCCTTAGCAGCGTTTTCGCGAAGCCTTGAAGTTCCTCCGCCCCTTTCTGGGTCTGGCGCAGTAATAATGCTACATCTGAGCCTTCATGACCTGGCGCCAGGAGGCAGAACGTTTTGGCGCAGTCTGAAATCAAACCTTGGGCGGCCCAATTTAACAAGCGACCTTGGTCGATGAGAAACAAAGATGCGTTGATGCGTTCGTCTTTGAGATACTTGGGATATAAGGTTTGGAAGTAATTAAGCGCTTTTTCTAAAGGTTCCAAGCTAATATTCTCGTCAATTTGGTCTTTGCGTAAGAGATCCAGGAAGAAATCCATGACTTTCTCGTATGGCGTCATTTCTGGGGCAAGCGTGCCAACTTGGAGCCAGACGGGGGCGGCGCAGGAGTTCAAAGCGTCGTTAAACTGGTGCCAGATGCACTGCAACGCCGTAAGAATGAATTCCATACGACAAGCGAATGAATAACGCTCTGCCTGCGGGGTTTTGATGATCGAAGGCAGGTCGTATTTCTCCGGAGCTGTAAACTTGTCTTTGACTTGGGACGCCAGAATGTCTGCTTTCCAAATCAAGCGCGGTAAAAGGAGCAGTACTTGGACACTGTCTTCGTCCCCACCTTGCGTCATGTACGTGTCGGGCATGTACGCTTTCAAGTACTGAACGTGACGTAACGCTTGAGCCACTTCAAGTTTGCGGAGATCCAAATCGATGGATTTGGCGGCCGCTTTGGTCTCCACCAACATCTTGCGGAAATCGAGAAGTTCGGAGGGTGCGTGATGTGGTTTTTGCGTTTCTTTTTCTAAAGCTTCACGTAGGTCGGCGTTTTGCTCCTGGAGTTTGGTAACCAAGTCACGGAATTTGGCAATGGTGGCGTCCCTGTCAGCCACCAGCTCTTGCGCTGCTTCACGCTCTTTTTGAACCTATAATAAAAAATAGATGACAACATTTTATGTAATACGGCGTTTTCTACTAACAAACAAAAAAAGAAGTCCTAACTTCCTCATACTTGTCGAATGGCAGCACGCGCTTGGTCAAGTTCTTGGCGCAATTCGAGCTCTGTTTCACGTGCCGTTTCTTGTAGCTCGTCGTTGGTTTGTTGCAATTCTTCTAAGTCCCTCACTGCATCCTCCAACTCTTGAAGCTTTTCTTCCAACGTCAAATTCCGTTCCGTTAAGCGCTCAACCATCTCTTCCGCACCCAAGGCAGCGTCGACTTGTTCTTGCAATTCAGCAATAGCTGACTGAGCTGTTTGCAACTGTGTTTTCACATTTTGCTGGCCTCGTACCAGCTCCGCAATTTCGTTCTTTTTCTGTTCTAACTCTTTCTGCGCTCTTTGCAGCTCATGCTTTTCAGCTACGGACAGATCTCGCATTCTAAAACAACCACGAAAGAAATATAAATAAAAAAATGCTTGAGTGAACAACTCAAATTTACGAGAATAACCCAGAAAATTTGAACGATAGGGGAAAAAAAGAACGTACTTGATAAGCGTTTCTTTATACATCGTATTCTGCTTTTCGAGTTGCTTCACCTGCAACACGTTAACACCATCTCCCGAGCCGCCCTTTTCCAACTCGGCGTTTGCCAACTCCAAATCAATCGTCAATTCCTCGATGCGTTGTTTATATTGTTCAAGTTCTGCTTGTAGCTGATCAGCCTGGGTGATTTAACACATGCCATTAGTTAACAATCTTTCAGAAATTCACATATTCTGGACTAAACCTTCTCTTCAGCCATTTCTTTATCCAAAGTGGCCATTTCCAAAGCTTCTGAGGTATCTGCCGTTTCTTCGATATGCCTGTCACGAGCTTCTCTAGCTTCCTGTGCTTCCTGGCGCGCTTTTTGCAGTTCCTTCTGGAGCTGGGCCTGCGACTCCAAAATCGCTTTCTTAAACTCGAGAAGCTGGTCGTTCTGCAAGCGCATTTTCTCAGCTTCTTTCAGTTTATCCCGGTCTTGATTTCGCTTGATCTTCAGAGTTTCCAACTTCTCCAAAGCATCTTTCAACTCGGCTCGGATGTTCTCGTTCTCTTGGCTCAGTTGTAAGACAGTGACACGTTCTTCGATGGCCATGGACAAAGACGGCGACACCGGCTGTCCAGGGGTAAACTGCGCTTTCAGTGTCTCTACAAAACCCGTCTACAAATACCATAAATATTATTGACAACATCCACGTAAAATTCATAATTATGAAATAAAAACATAAATTTTGCTAAATGTAATGAATCGCAGCGAAATATAATAAACTAGAAATCTGTGCGGGGTCACTTACTTCTACGAATGAAGAGCGTTTGGACATGGTAGCTTGGGGAGTGGGTGGTGTATCTTCTTGTTCTGGTTCCTCTTTCATTTCCTTCTTTAAAGTTTCGCCAGCTTTAGCTGCGATTGGGAGTCTACACACATTTAATTTATTTAGCAAAATGCACCATTTATGCGTAAGTTCAACAGGAAATAAACACGATACGTGCGGAAGCTAAATAACGTGAGTAAGAAACTGAAACGGTAAAATACAGCGTTAACTAATAAACGAAAAACATTGTTACTGGCACCGAAACTGAAAACAATTGCGTAAGTGTCGGACGTTTAGAGCCCACCTGGGTGGCCTTCTAGCCATGGAAGAAACTATGGGCTGTATCTTCCGTTTGCCAGTACCAGTACTGTCAGTGCAAAGTCCCACCCATTCCCCCACCCAACCAAGAAACGTCCCAAGTAAGATTAAGTGCAGTTAACAAACATGTTAAATTGGTTGGTTAGCCAATGCAAGTTCGTTAGCAAAACACACTAGTTTTAAACAGTAAGTACTTGCCTTGAAGATTTTCCTTTGGTAGCACTAATCGAAAACAGAACAATGAATTACTTTTATTTGTCCCAGTTTTTTGTCCTTATGTAAACGATACTGGCAAATTAGTTTCCTCATTTACTCAAATGTGTCTCTTTTACGAAAAATAAGTCGATTGAAGCTTTTTTACGCTTTCAGCTTGGGTTAACAATAAAACGCTTAATTAAAATGAGAGCACAAAACAATAGCTTCTGACTACTAACTTATGAAGAATATACAGTGGAAACCGGTTAGAACGAAATCGAAGGGACCGAGAATTTTTTTCGTTATAACCGAAGCATGCAAAAAAAGCTTTCAGTCGCGATAACCCAGACAGTATTCAAGTTTACGCCGGTACACTGGCAGTTTATTCCGTTATAAATAAAAAAGTTTGGATTTTCGTTTATTAATATTAACATTTAACATACATTTCATAAAATTATTGATAGCTTTTGTTTTAAAAAAATCTGGCATTTTCTTTTTTTACTGTCCTTTTTATTACAATGTTATCGACATATTCTTGTATGTCGTCAAGCTTCTTTCTGTGCTTCTTCTCCGCTCTGACTTTTCTGCCACTGCACCGGCAAGAAAGAGAACTTACTACGGATGGGGCAAGGAAAACAAAAATTTGAATACTGTATAAGGCAGGAGCTTAGCTAACCCTCTACAAGCATTTCCATTGGCTGTACGCCTTAGAGGGAGACGCTTGGTCAAAGGGTATGAGTTGGCAAGAAGTAGAGCGGGGTCTATGCCGAGTTGTATTGTTTGAAATACGGAGAGGGTAATCCGAGACTTTCAAGCAGGAAAAAGTTATTTTGTCGGTCTTTGAAGACGGAACATCTTTTCGTTATACCCGATATTTTGTTTGTATAAGCGAAGGAAAACGTATGTAAAGAGATAGGATTTTATGGGGATCGACATGTTATTTCGTCTTAACCGTTTTCTTTATAACCGGTTTCTACGTGTTGCTGTAAGATGCGAAATCAGATGAGAATACCTGCGCTTCTACGTGTAAAAACTAGAGATGAAACTGACAACTAATCCGTTTTCTTACAATTTCAAACATTATTAGCTAGGAGTTTTTACCTGCTTTTTCCTCTCGGTGTCTTCTCCTCGATTTGAGAAGAATCTTGATTAGTTCCCCCATCTTCTTCGATAGGCTGCAATTGAGTCGGTCTTACAAACATACCGTGGTTATCTTTACACTGCAAAGTTGTAAGAGAGGACATCAAAATTTAAACAGAATTAAATTTGTCGCTAATATTTCTGAAGACTAGATGTTTTCAACATACCGAAAAATAAGTTTTGCCCATAACAGTTCCATTATTTTTGCCTTTGGACTGATCTAAAATAACTCCGACCCATTTGCCGGGGCTGAATAGTGTTGTGCCCACGAAAGCCACTTTACCGTGTAATTCTTCATCTTTCCCCAGAACTAAAACGCGCTGGCCAACTTTCAAAGGCTTATCCGCTTTTAGTGGAGTTTCCGCCATGGTCGCTATCTAAATGAAAGTTTCAATTACTGAATCGAACATACACTTTCAACTAGGTTATCTTTATATTCATCCGTCTTATATAACTATGAGAACTTTTTTCAGCCTTTCCAGGAACCTGTTGCAAGTTTACATTAGAATAACTCGCCCTATTGCAGCTTTATGAAACAAAACTTCAGGATGATTAACGGGAAATAAATGGATTTTTCTAAAAACATCTTCAGCTACACCTGACGTCGAAGCAATTCAACTACAGAAGACAAATTAAAGTGTAAAACACGACTTTAAAAGCAAATGGGGCAAATTCCAATACTTTGTCCAAAAGTATCAACATTGAAAAAAATATTTTCTGCCTCATTTTGGCGACAATCAGTCCTTCAAATACGCTTCAATTATCTACAATGAATACAGAAAACTATACTACTTACCACGCAAAACAATCAACAGAATTGGGGCTCTAATTAATTATTCCACGAAATGACAAAAAATCTCTTCCCGACATAAACAAAATTCCCAGCCCAGAATCCCATAACAGCAGCCTAAAGCTTAAACCTCGAACTGCCGCTTTGGCTCATCCTTCGTTTATCCCACGACGTCACCGCTCTTTCACCACTGCTCCTTTTAGAACTTTTCCTCGATTCAGGGTTCCGCGAAAGTCAGCCCCCCTTCAGAGAGTGACGTGACGTTGGGTGCGCAACTGACATCACACATACACTGACAGCCTTTGCTGTTTTTTGGGGGCCTAGGAGGGATAACTTACTACTTTTCTTTATTTGTGAACTTGTAAATGGAAACGGACAAGATTTTAGATGAGAGAATACCTAGTCCGCAGGTGAGGAAGTGTTTTTATGTCCCTTAACATTGTAGCTGTACCCTTGCCTAATTTACACTGGAGTTTGTGGGCCCCTTGTTGTTAGGCAGCCATCTTCTATCCGTAAGCTCCCGTTTCTCCGGGTCACGTTAACCTAGATTTTAAGGTTGCAAAGTTTTCTAAGCAGCTTTAAATTACACTGTGGAATTTTGCCCGTTAAGAACAGCTTAGTTTGTTAACCATATGTTCTTTATTTTTTAGGCATGTGGAACTACTACGAGCCTTACAGACGGTTCCTTATCATCCCTATCGTTGGCTCTTCCTAAAACATTAAGAGCCAACAGGGAACCAACGTCTTGTAGGTATTTAGAAGAAAAGGAAACGTGTTTGCGCTGTTTTGATGGCTGGCCTGAACAAGACCAAGTGGATTTCGTAGAACAACTCCTTTCCCGGATGTGCCACTACCAACACGGCAACATCAACACGTATCTCCAGCCTATGTTACAGCGAGACTTCATCTCCTTACTCCCGAGTAAATTCCGTTATATTCGACTTTTAGAAAATTGTAATGTTAATCAAGGCTTAACGCAAAAATGTAGAAAATGTATGTCAAATTAAAAGAAATTGGGGCGTGGGAAACGTGAACCGTGCGAAAGCTTGTCATAAAGCTTTTATTTGCATTAGAGAATTGTTGATCATACGTCCTATGAATATGTGAATTAAAATTTAAAAGTCCTTCCTACGCACTAGTTGTGTTAAAATAGACACCGTAATTTTGCGTACCTCGCTGAAATTCGAAGTTACATGAAATCGTGTTTTAACTATGCGAGGAATTTTTTCTCCAGAAACTAATGAGTATTTGGCACTTCTTTTAGAAAAAGGCTTAGATCATGTGGCCGAAAATATTTTGTCTTTCTTGGACGACGCCTCGTTGCGAGCTGCCGAATTGGTGTGCAAGGAATGGCACCGAGTCATTGCAGAAGGCATGTTATGGAAGAAGCTGATTGAGCGAAAAGTGCGAACGGATGCGTTGTGGAGAGGCCTTAGCGAACGCAGAGGCTGGTCGCAGTATTTATTCAAACCTCGTCCTGGCGAACCCATGCCTGACCACACCTTTTACCGCAAACTGTATCCTAAAATTATTAAAGACATTGAAGTAAGTTTCAAGGGAAAGGTTGAAAAATTGGTTCAGGAAACAACCCAGATTTTCAAGGTTTTTACTCATCGTTGGTCATTTTGTGTTTGTGTTTTTGCTAGTTGATAAACGAGAGTTCATATTCCATGCTTCATTTATTTGAAGTTCTTTTGTTTTTATTTTCATTTGTGCTTTGTTATTACATTTCTCAGCGTTTTGGCTTTTGAGGATAAAATTGGAGAATTCTTGTTTTTTTTTCTTTACTTTGTGTTATTTCTATTTTACACTTCAATGGTTTTACTAGCCTTGTCGAGATCTTACAAGTTAACGGTGCTAGTATTTGTACAGGTCTTACTTATTATTGTATTACTTAAAATTCTATTGCCTTTTGCGTGGTGGCTTTTATTTACTTGTCGTGTTTTGTATATTTCAGAGCATTGAGAACAATTGGCGTTGTGGGCGTCACTCGTTACAGCGTATTAATTGTCGTTCAGAGAATTCTAAAGGCGTCTATTGCTTGCAATACGACGATCAACGCATTGTGTCGGGGTTACGGGACAACACGATCAAAGTGTGGGACCGTCACAATCTGCAGTGCACCAAAGTCCTTACCGGCCACACGGGTTCAGTGCTTTGTTTGCAGTACGATGACCGAGTCATAATCTCCGGTTCGTCGGATTCCACCGTCCGTGTTTGGGACTTGGTCACCGGCGAATTGGTCAACACGCTTATTCACCATTGCGAGGCTGTTCTGCATCTCAGGTTTGCCCATGGGCTCATGGTCACATGTTCCAAGGTAACGTCAACACAATTTTTCATTTGCCCCGTTTCCTGTCGTTTCCTTTCATAACGTAATCGCGTTATCCCTTGTCTTACCTTCCATTTTGAAAAATTAGTTTCCGCTCTGCCTGGTTTCACATTTGTCCTTGTACAGCTCGAAATTATAGAAACCAGTAGGGTGTTTCGAAAGCGAGTGTTTAGGGATTAAGGTTTAGGACTGTTTCATAATTTGGGCTTAGGCACCGAATGAACGACGTCTGTTCATTTACTTCATGGCCTACTCTCGTGACCTGCTTATTGTACTGTATAGCGAATCCCGGCTTTCTGAGTATTAAAACCGAAGGATCTCTTACGAAGGATTCGTCACTTATATTATTATTATTATTATGCCGCTCAATCGGGAATATCGTATATTACACATAGCTTCGCCATTGAAGTGAAACGTAAAAAACGTCCTACTTTTGCACTTTTCCCAATTTCTTGGCACTTTCATTGAACTTAAGCAAAAGTTTTATCTTCAGGACTGATCTTGGGCATAAGCTTCCGTTACGTAATACGTGTGGAATGATTGCTTATTTGAAGGTCACGAGATACGAATAATTGTGTGCGAGAAACATTTGTCCTCACACAATAGGACTCTATTGTTACACAACGGTTCTTTCTTTCACTCTTATCGGGTCTGTTACTTTTACGCTTACCGTTTCACAACGAGGACAAAAGGCTCATTTTGACTTGCGTCTCTTTTTCCTCCTGTGGAAAACCAGTTCGGCATTTTGCGAAACCTGCGGAAACCACAATCGTTTCGGAGAGAAAAAACGCTAGTAAAAAATAAGCCTAACTAAATAAATGATGCATGTTAGCTTTGTTGAAAGTACGTTGTAATTGTGGAAAGACGCAATTAACCTGTTTTGTCTCCGTTTCCTATAAATCGTCAAGGTTACCATGAATTAATGAATTAAGTTAGGAAATTAAGTTAGGAAAACTTGTATGTACTGTTTATCAATAGAACATATTTACTAACATTCTATATTGGCTTTCATTAACTGTTCTCAACGGATGGCCCAGTCCTCTATTAGTCTTTAATTTTGTATATGATTCTGACAAATTCTTTTCATTGTTTGTATGGTTTTGTAATTTTTATATATTTCCATGGCATATAAAGAATGTAAACTCCTAAATAGCTGATAGGAACTAATTTTGAAGAGTTTTGAGAAGCTTCAACTAGTTGCACACTTGCGAAAACCATTTTAGAGTCATGCTACTTTGGTGTTTAACTGTACCACTAGCTTCAGTATCCAGTTCCCATGTTCCTGTTTGACGTTCATGGTACTGCGTCTTGTTCTAACGGTTCGTCGTAACTGGTTTTATGGCTTGAGTTGCCTGGGACTTACCCATACAGTTAGGTATTTATGAAGGGACTTCAATTAAGTGCCTCAAGTGATTGGCTCTCGTTAACAATCTTCGTCATCTTTTTAATAGTTTGATACTCACGGTAAAATAGGGTTGTACGTACGGCACTGGCTTGTAACATATCGAAGTGTTCGCCAGAACGACTTAACGTTTCGAGTTTTGGTAAATCTTGTTCCTAGGCTCAGGATCACATTAACGACAATATTAAGATATATTCTTCAGATTTTGTTCTAACTTATACTGTCCGTAAAAAAAGGACTAGTTACTCAAACCCGTAAGCTGTAGCTTTTTTAGAATCTGTAATTTTTCTTGTTTCTTTTATTTGTTTATTTATTTATATATTTATTTATATATTCTGTCATATATCTTTATTGTTGTTATGCCCGTCTTTCTTACATGTATTGTTCAATATTTTCATAACTTTTTGGATATCTAGTTGTTTGTTACTTGTTTGTTTTAATTACTTTAAGTTCTCTGAATGAGAAAACAGCTGAAATAGATTTTACTATTGGTCACGAGACTGATATGAAGAGCTGGAGCCAGAGATAAGAATTTTGGTTTTAACGCGCGGCATTTGTTACCTTCCAGGATCGCTCAATTGCGGTATGGGACATGGTCTCGCCGACGGAAATCAATCTGCGGCGCGTATTAGTCGGCCACCGAGCTGCGGTAAATGTGGTGGATTTCGATGAAAAGTATATTGTTTCTGCTTCCGGTGATCGTACTATCAAAGTCTGGTCGACCTCCACTTGCGAGTTTGTGCGCACGTTGAACGGCCACAAACGCGGTATCGCATGTTTACAGTACCGGGATCGGCTTGTGGTGTCGGGCTCTTCAGACAACTCGATCCGGTTATGGGACATTGAGTGCGGCGCTTGCATCCGCGTTCTCGAAGGACATGAGGAACTCGTGCGATGTATTCGCTTCGACAACAAACGCATCGTTTCGGGCGCCTACGACGGCAAAATCAAAGTATGGGACTTGGCCGCTGCGTTAGATCCCCGGGCACCCGCCGGGACACTTTGTCTCAGAACCTTGGTGGTAAATATTTGTGTTCGTCTTACGTGCCGTGAATAGTGTAACTTAATTAGTTTTATTTAGGCTTCTTTGTTATTTTGGTAATTTTATTAGGTTTGTTATGGATGTGTTTTTATGTATTTCTGTGCCTGACAGCGTATATATTTTGGTTTATCTTCCCGTTCTAGGAGCATACTGGTCGCGTCTTTCGGTTACAATTCGATGAATTTCAAATTGTTAGTAGTTCTCACGACGATACAATCTTGATATGGGATTTCTTAAACTGTGGACCGGCTCCTGAGGGTTCCAAGCTTTCTCCCCAGCGCACTTACACCTACGTCTCCAAGTAAATAAAAATTAGAAATTGGAATATTACATTTACGTCCGTAAAGTATACATAAGTTAGTTCTCATCAGTTGACATAAATAAGTATAAGTAGAAAACATTCCTTCAACTTTCGAAATATTTCGGCTATATAGCTGTGCCAAATTTCACTTTGCATTTATTTCTTACACTAGGCAACGAGATCCGATCGATGTGTGCAGTGTATTTTTTTTATGGATACGGCAATAGTGACGCCAGCATTTGTTTATTCTTTTTCGAAAGCGTTTTCGGATGAACGCGGGAATTCAAGCTTAAACGCAGGAAATCCTTTATAAGCGGCGGAGTGTCTTGCAAGTTACAGTGGCTCATTTTTCTTGTTGTGAGGATTCCCGACTGTTTCATTGAGAAAAGTGTACATGGCGCAACTCGATCTTTCAAATTGGGCGTCAATCTAGCTGCTGTCGTAATGTTAGTCAACTTTGCTATTTAGTTTTTATAGTTACACGGAAGTAGATTTCAGTATATTATACAGCTTTATTCAGATTTTGTTGTAATCTAAGGTGTTCGGAATATGTTATAAATGCTTCTGAAGTTCCCAAATTTTGCAGAGGTAGACAATCTTTGACAAATTGTCGTGATGTTTTCGTATAATCTGTGTGTGGTAAATATCCGAGAAAGATGTCTCATTTATTTGTAAAGCCTCGTGTGATAATGAATAGGACGTGATGATACTAATTGTGTATTTCTTTTTTGCAGTAGTGATTGATCCTTACGTATTCATTAGTGGAGCATTTGCATTCCATTTTTAACATGAAAAGCAAAGCATGGAGAAAGTTGGACGAGAAAAAGACAATAGAGCTTGGGAGCTAAGGAAGAAACACTCTCCGAGGTTGTGACCGGACCAAGTAAACAAAATGGTGTGAGCATTGTCAGTGCGTGAATGTTTTAATGAAATGAAAAAGAGTGTCGTGTTTGGCTAGTTACTATAAAAAAAATACTTTCTCCGGGGTGTGAGTTTTCCTTCACCCTATCCCTCCTCCCATTGTAAACGTGAACTTTATTTCGGTGTTCAAACGATCTGGAATTTTTTTATTATTATTATTATTATTTTGAGATGTAAAGTTTTGCAACAAGTATCTTCCGGATTTTTCCTGTGATTAGGCAGTGAAAAAAAGAAGAAAAAAGAAACGAGTAACAGAAACAAATATGATTGGCATTTGGTAGCAAGTCTTCATCGTTTTTATGAAATTTCCGCTCAGTGTACACGCTCAGCTTTACTGACTGAGATTTTTTGAAAGAATTAAGTTTCAAGATTTACTTCCCTTTTCATTCGGTTTTTGACCATCCCTGGCCCCCAATGAAATAATGTGTGTATATTAATAGCCCATCACCCACTCTCTCTTTTGCATTGCGGTATTGGAGGGGCGTTCTCATTACATGGAATAATTGTAAACGTTGGGTTTTGGTCTATTTAAAGCGTTAGGTGCTGTTGAAGTTTTTTTTATTCAAAGAGGTCATAATTATTAACCATTGCGAGTTACCTCCTAGAAAGTGGAATGAGCAGAACGCCGGACGCAGGAATTTCCGGACTAAGCAGGATGTGTGCTATGAACTACATGTAGGCTATATTATATCCGCTTGCAATTCCATGTCGGATTGATAAGGGTGTCTTTATTGACGGGTACCGAAATACGAGTGGTCCTATTATATGAAGATAAACGGGATGCGGATAGGTTGTGGTTGTTATCGTCTTCTAATTTGGAGTAAGTCGTTCGATATTCGAAAAGCGCTCCAATGGCTAGCAGCGCCAAACATTCGAAGCGACCTTCAAGGAAGCTGGTTGCTTATGACACGTGGTTTAACAGTATTTACCTGAAAATGGTAACAAATGGGGAGATTTTGAATTGGGTAGAAACGGTCGATAAAGGAAATGAAGAAGAAATAGCAGCCCAGTGTTCTCGTTTGTCGGAAGGTAACTTTGTATTACGCAAAAACTGAACATGAGATTTTCAAGAAAATTAATTTTCGCAAACCAAAACAGCTTGTATATATCTTTGTTCTACTTAAGAACAACAAGTTAAATATACTATGGAGGTTAGGTGCGAGTGTAGTAACTTGATTAATTAAGTACTTACATATGATTTTTTAGGTGTTAAAAATGGACAAATCAACTTGTTAGACGCTGTCGTGGCAGCGGAACGACTTTTGACAGCACCAGATACTGGCACGAGATCTGCTATTGTCTCTGCCTTTGCGAAAGTTGTTCGTGGCGCTGGGGAAGCATTGTCAATTAAGGAAATTTCAGTTTTCGTCGAGTTTTTCTCCGCAAAACTCATGGATCATTTCTCTATCGTTCCTGGAGCTTTGCAAGGAATCTTCGCGTTGGTACATCTGAATATATTTTAAAATCATCTTCATTTTTTATACCAATTGTTACACGTATTACCTACTTCAGAGCAAATTGAAGGCTTTACCTGAAGGTACAGCCCCCCAGATACTTGCGACAATGTTTCGAGAAGTGAATTGTCAGTCCTTATTGCAACCGGAACGACGATGCTTCTACTTAATTATCCGCGACCTGTTCGAGCTTAAAACTAAAGGTTGGCATATGGGTTTTGTATGTCAATAACAAATGTTTTACTGTAGTTTATTTGTCGTAGAACTGCAAATGATGGGTGCGGATTTAGTACTTGGCTTAGTCCAGGCTATGGATAGCGAAAGAGATCCTCGCAATTTACTGCTCCTATTTCGGTTCCTTCCGTCCTTCTTAAAAGTGGTTGATCCAGGTCCTTTAGACGAAGAAATGTTTGAAGTCATGTCAGCATACTTTCCCATCGAGTTTAATCCAGTAAACTATACTATATATTAATAAATAACGAAGTACGGTTCTATATTATTGTGCCATTTATCCAGCCTCCAAATGATCCACAAGGTGTAAGTCGCGATGCGTTATCCGAAAGTCTGCGATTGTCTCTCGCTGCGAGTCCTCGCTTAGCACAACACGTGATACCATTTATGCTAGAAAAACTGGAAGCAACGCAAGTGTCGGCTCGTACGGAAGCCTTTTTAGCGCTAGTAAGTATCACTTTGTTTTAAAAGCTGTTGAATTTTAACGATCTAATCATTTTTTGAAGTCTGAGTAGAAATTTGTTGAAGGATGCGTTTGCAAGCTATTAAAGTAGATATTACCGTATAAACTAATGAAATCTGTACAGGAGTGCTGTTGTGCAACATATTCTGGCGATCAGTTAAACCCTTTCTTGGAAGCGTTTTGGACTGCCGTGCGCAAGGAAATTTTCTTGGCTGTTGGCATGGGCCCGGACCGAGACAGAGTGGAAAAAGCCGCCCTCGATTTCTTAGCTGCTTTAATAAGACTGGTTGCAACTCAAAATCCGCCTGAGTTACCGGCAAAACGTATTCTTAGTCGCATAATTGAAGGTAAGATAGGTGAAAGAAATATTTGGATCCTATTAATGGATGTATTTATTGCATAGCTCGTGTTGCATCTTGTTAATATTGTTACAATAATTACGGTTGTTAAACATTTTTGTGTGTATTTGAAGATTGCAAGTCACACCTGCAGCGGCCGGAGCATAGATTAATTTTCCCCAGCGCACAAATTTTGTCTGCGTTAGCTGCGTCTCCAGTTGCAGTTGTAATTGTTTTGGATCAAGTAAGTGTATCAAAAAGTAATATGAGTGTATTAGCTGAATAATTCCCTCATTTAGACCATTAGTTTGCTTGCGGAGTTGTGTATGACCCATACAGTTGCTACTCAAAGGTCTACCTTACTTGAAGTTTTGCAGCGATTACTACGAGCTTGTCAGCAAGCTGGAAATGAATCCGTTATCCAGAATTTTGCACCGAAATTACTTAATTTTTTAAGTCACTTTCTCAGCGAAGAAGACCAGGGCTTGAAAGCGCAGTTGTGGCTCAATTATGCGGTACTGGTTAACGTTTTGCATGAGTCGGACTTACAGAAATTTTGTCACAATTTACGCCACGCCGTTGTTGAAGAAAATAGAGAAACTGTCAAGTAATATTCGAATTGGAACGTTTTATATATTACTTTTGTTTGCGTTATTTACAAATTTGTTTATATATTTCGCAGAGAAGCACTGAAAATAGCACTACGCAATCTTGATACGTTTCACCACAACTGGGTTGTTACCCAAATCGCCAGCTTTTTGGTTAGTGAAAAGAAAATTGCGTCTTTATGGCCTTTGTCCAGTCTGACGGCTAGCGAACTGCTCTTGGACACCGTGTGGGATGCACTGGTGGGTCTTTTGACCCATGAAAACGCCCAAGAAGTGTTGGCTAGCTTAGCAACTTTAAGTACCAGCTCTAGGCAGTACATGATCGAGCATTCCGAGGTAGATCACAGCTCTGCTATCGTCAAAAGTATGGAACGCTGCCTTCAATTACACAATTGGATCCTGGATAATTGTCCGGACAATTTACCGATTGTCAGGAGCGTTGCCTCTGTTGTACGAAATCTGGTGGGAACCTGGACTCCCCAGTAAGTTAAACGACGTAAGAAACTAATAGAAGCTTGAGCATTATTGGTGGTTAAGGGAGTTTAGCAAGCTTAAGAGTCTGTGATTGTCCTATTTGTTTACATATTGTAAAATAGTTTGGTTATTCGTATGTCATTGCATTCTCTTTATTTAATTACTGTTTTTATGTATTTGTCTTAACCTTGTTTATTCGCAATTTACAGCATGTGTGAAAGCCGTGGAGAAAAATTTGCAGTCTATTACGTACAAGGCAATGGTGATTCCGTGTTCCCTCCCTTTACTGGGCCTCTCCTTGACCATCATCCCACACTGGTATATTTTCTTGCTTCAGCGTTCTTTCTAGTACAAGAATTGTTCTGATAAGCAATTTTCATAGGTTGTGCTACTAGAAGCGATCTTGGGATGGTTTGTCACGCTTAAGATACAACTGGAACCTGTTGTGCGAAAATTGATCGGGCTTATGTTGGTTTCCGCAGACAACGAAATCCAAGCCAGTACTGGTCGCTTAATTGCTGCTCTTCTTAATAAAATTCCTTCAGGTAACGAGAAACTATAGTTTTTCGAACTACATTGTAATCTGACATAAAACAGAAGAAGAGCTGGCTCGAGTTTTAACGTTTGTTGACAATAATTTGAGACCCAAAGAATTCCGTGCACATGCGTATGTAGCCATATGGGTAGCTAAAGCGTTGGCTATGAGAGGCGACACTAATTTGAAAACCCGGTTAGAAAGAGTAAGAAACTGTATGTGGCTTGTATTCGGAGACGTTTGACCGAATCTCTCTTAGCTCAGCGAATATTTAACTATCTGGACGAGTGAGATTTCTGCCGATTGGGCAATATTGTTCCAGGAACCGGAAGCTAGTTTGTGTCCGTCCAGCCATGCATTAATCAAGTAATGGACATTTTCTGTATATTTTTATTTTATTCTTTCGAAATTGTTTTACTCATATACGATTGATTCTTACGGCTAGATTGCTGTACCGGCAGCGCTTATTTAGTTTAGTGGTGCCATTACTGATACACGCCTTCCAGAACGCGTCTAATGAGCAGAAGTCGGTTTATTTAGCAGCGTTGGCCTGTCAATTGCCCTATGTTTCCAAACCTGTGCTGTTACCCCATTTACCTAAAGTAACGCTTGGAAGCTACCATAGATCCAGTACTTGAATATAATGTCTGTGTAGTTGGTGCCAGTTTTGTTGGAATCATTAGCACGATCACAAGAGACACCAGAATTGTTACGCTCAACTTTGTCAGCGTTGAAAGATCTGCTGAAAGAATCCCCAACAGTTCTAACCGATGCCGCAGGTTCATTAGTAACGCGGTTAATCAACCTAACGCTGAAATCGAAATACTGGGTATATATTTATAATTTTCTATAAGGGAAGGAAAGTAATTTAAACCGAACTTAGCGACTTCGGCGGGAAGCGTTAGATGTCCTACACTTGACGGCCAATCTACCATCGGTGGTATTGCTGCCCTTGAGGAACGAAGTAAGTTCCTCAAAGCAATACTGAATTATATTACTGATTGTGACTGTACTTGTAGGTACTAAATTCTACAACGTGTTGTTTGGATGACAAGAAACGCTTAGTAAGGCAGGAAGCTGCGAAAATGCGAAATCGATGGTTTTTGATTGGCCAGCCGGGTGGCTTACCTTAATTTTAAAGCAGTGAAGTAATCGTACATTTCTGGCAACAGATTTTAAGAGTGTATAAATAAACTGTTATTTCCAAGGGATTAATACAATAGCAGAACAACATTCCGTGGTAGTATCAAGTACTCAAAAAATCAATTGTGGCTTGAACAACAGTATTACTGCTAACTTCTAAAGCAGAGACGCGTATTTCTGTGTCGCCGAATTCCATGGCAGTGCGAATTTCTGGCCTCGAACCTTTCCACTCTCCCAATTCCAAACGCAGCAGTGCACATTCTTCCATAGAAGAATCTGTAACAAACTACACAGACAACACCATGTAATGTTCTGGGTTTTTTTCCGATCGTTGCTCACTGATTAGTCCATTACTGCCATTAAGAAATGTTTTTGGAATTCCTTAACATGGCTGCAATGGGACAACATCCTATCACTGTCTTAAAAAAATTCATACCTCTGAGTCTTCGGATTCGGTGCAATAAATCCGTAAAATAATGTGCTTCTGATTCCTACGCGCTGGTGCGTAGCTGCGAATGATGGTGTCACCACGCGATATTGCTTGATCTGTTACTACAAACTTGTCGAACGCATCAGTACACCATTGGCGGCCATCTTGAATAACTAGTTTATCTAAATGAACTGCATTAGTTCATTGAAATCTATGATTGTATTAGGTTGCTCGATAAATTCTCTCACACTTGAATTTTTTTTTAAAGTTAATATCTAAACCTACTGCGCAAAATAATTTATAGATACTTTAGATTTACCCGGCGGATGTTGGCCTTGAATATACGGTTGTAAGACTGCTACTCCGTAGGTAAGGCGCGTCCGACGTACGGTTATCGCACTAGGATCCATGCCGTACAAAACGGCGCCTTTCAGTATTGCCAAGCTTACCCCCTACACAAAAGCGCTTTAGAGTGAAGTTAACTCTTTATAAGCCAGTGTTACTTGTGGAATAACGATATGCAATCGCCTGCTAAACACTTCGCGGATTTCGTTTTGTAGTAACGGCGACTCCGCAAATCCGCCCACCAGGAACAAATACTGGATCTCGTTATCTTCAAACTTTTTCAAAACTTGTGACACGTGACTTATGATGGCTTGCAATGTAGGACGGAACAATTCCTTCATGACAACTTGATCCAAACGCAGCATTCCTTGTGATGACCACCGAATGTGTGGGTGCGCGTACTTGCGAATAGCCCATTCAATTTCACGACCTTTGTACTTCCGGTACCCATCGATGAACGCGAAAGGCAAGGCAACATTCAGAGGTGTACAACGAAAGGGACTAGCACTACGTTTACGCGCTTCGAATGCTACCAGTAAATCCACAAAAGCGGCTGGTCGGTGTAATTTAAAGTGTGCAATGAAATCTGAGCCAAAAATATCTCCCAAAAGCTTTTCAAACGCGAGATCGACCTCTAAAAAATTACAATGTGAGGTGTTATTTTTTATATTTGTAACAGTACTATGTGATACGTACCTACTGAACCACATGATCCACCAGAAGCACGGTGCAGTTCACGTAAACTGCCTTGAACGTCCGCAATTTCATGAACTGTAATGTCCACCGTCCCTCCACCACAATCGACCACTAAGTACCGCGTGCCCGGCTGGGATTCCATAGCTGGTAGCATTTGTAAATGCTCGGAGCGGGGGCGGGAGTGGTCTGTTGACCACGGTTTGAGTACCGGCGCGGCCGATTGATCCTTCGGCGGAAGCAGGTGTAATTCTGGCGGCTTTTCGGGCTGCAATTGTCCGACTCTCAGCGTTCTACAATATAACGAAGCAGCTTCAGGCTCTAACGCAATAAGTAAGTGGTCTCTATTCTCTTCTGAGGCGATTCCGGCCTGAAACAAAAAGGGTAGAGTAATACTCTTTTGCTCTTCACGCCATGGGTTAGTTTTACTTGGTAGGCTGCTTCCCGCATGAACTGCTTTGCCTGTGGACGCCAAATGGCCGGTACAGTTACAACCCAGCGAATATCTTCTTCGAGGATTGGCGTTGCTATGTGATCCGATATTTCGCGGATGGCATGATCGCGGAAGAAACGCAGAGCATGACTGAAAACTGTCATCGCTGGTAGCGCGACGCCATTTTGCGCGAGGATCTGTGTTTCGCGACTCAAATTCTGAAAGAAAATCCGTCGAGCTTAAACTTAGCTCTCTATATTCCAAAGTTTTACCAACAAGAATACCTCTTTTTTAAACTTATACAAGTAACCTTTGCTTTTATCCTCAACAAGTTCAGATCTCTTTAAAAACTCCTGCACATATTCAGAATAAATCCGCTACAGAAACAGCGATGAACACTGAAGTAATACAGATCCCAAGTTTTAAAGTCGCGAAATTCACAATCGGTTTCATTTAAAAATATGCAATATATATACGTGAAGATCCGAGTGCAAATTGATCCATGATAGTCGATGAAAGGTGTATTAAATTAAAGTTTACTAATGAGCTTACTTGTTCGCGGTGAAGCATCATTTTGAATTGGTTGAAATACAACCAACGTCGGGTTTCTCGTGGATCCAGATCGTGATAGAAATCCCGTGCCGTAAATCCCATAGAATGAAATTCTTCCGTTGGTGTAAGTAAAAGTACCGTCGGGGTCTTTTGGTTGTGAATCCCTGGATCACCACCTGCAAAATATCACATCATGGCTTCACACTCTATTTTAACCCATGCCTGTGTTTCCTACTCTAGTGGCTCTATTTAAGTCCCGAAATCTCAAGATCGTAATTCATAACAAGTAAATAGCCAGCTGTGATTCCAATACTATGAATAAATCGACAGGGGAGCGCAAAAATAAACCAAAACTGACAATGGTTCCGAGATTTTAATGTGACAGTTGCAGGAAAATTGGTACCTTCCCATTTGCGCATAACATGGATGTTCTCGGGATCGCGGGCAAAGCTGAACGCATATCCACTGTATGTTGTTCCGAAATCGATGGCGACTACCACAAAGCAAGACTGCTGAAGTACGCCGTTGTTTTGACACGTTGCCTTCGAAGCCAGACGTTCTTCGTGGTCCAAGCCAAGTTCTTGGCTTTCGTAACGAATCACAGGCGCATCATTAGAAGCGTAAGATCCTACTTCGGATAAAGTCTCTTCCGCTTGCACTGGCGGGCACACCGCCATTGTGTGCCGGCGATTATCCGTCTTGAATCCAACGTGTTTTCGATTGTTGGTGGGACTATATCGTTGAATGCGACTAGCAGTTTCTTCTAAATGCTTTTTAGAGACATAGCGAACTAGTTTCACGCCATCCACTTCTTCACTTGGACTTAACCGAACTCCTCCTATGTAAACGCCATCCCTCAGCAAATCTTCCGGTGTTGAGAACCGTTTAGATGCTTTCTTAGACATCTTCACTTCTCGAAGAAAATTCTTTCCACAACAAAAGTTTAGTTCTACACCACAGGACGTAACTTAAGAGAATGTCCAGGGTCCGTTAAGTGTCCGGAACTTAGGGAACAGGTTCTCTTAAGCTGAAATGGTCGAGTACTAATACACGAATACTTGTAGGTGTGTAAAAACGGGGTGTTTCCCAGGGTTGTAACCGGAGCTAAAGGAGAGTGGGAGTTAAGAAGGCTTAAAGTTAGGGAGTTGAAATACGTGTTCAAATCATGTATTCAACTCGACACCTTCGAAAACCGTACCGGTTTTGAAACCATGCTTCTTGTCTCCCATTTCAAAAGATCATATTACTAGTGCCGAACCCCGTATTTAAAGCCCTCCGTCTTTTTACTTGTCTTGCCATGACGTCATTTACACGAAATTACTTTTCATTTAAGTCTTAAACGCGCAATTATGTTTGTTGCTTTTCTGAAAGTAAGGATACACGAAGCCTAAAAGATTTGATATCGAAACTAGTCTAAATAGAAAATAGAAAGTCACATTTTAAAGATCAGACGACGGTCATAAGAGGGGACTAGCAAAATAAACAAACTTAACAAAAGTTGGGACACATATTGGTCTTATAACACTTGTATTCCACACCCATCGCCCCCTTAGATACAATCCTTTTTGCGTTCTAGTGCAGAGAATCCAGAAGCAATTGTTTTAAGGCCTTCTTTCTTTACTCTTGCAACTATTTTTTGCCACCCCAGCCCCACAAACCCTTAACCAAGCCAGTAAGTCCACCTCCAGCCGCTGGAGCTTTTTTGCTTTCTAGCTTGTGTTCCAAGGAAGGGAATTTTACGTGGTTCAGGGCCAAATCGAAGAACAAAGGTTTGCAAGGAATGGGAACCATATCAGGTGGCAGTTTCACAATGTTCGGTTGGTTGGTGAGGTACGACGGATCTTCGTAGTACACATCCAAACGATCCAGCAACGGCTGTAAATGCAAATAATAATAATAATAATTACAATAACATTAGACACTAAAAATTAAACAAATTATAGGAAACAGAACGAAAACGAAGGACAATAAACAAAACAACTAGGCCAAGAGGATAACGCACTATTTTCGCAATATCGCTGTTAACAGCCGCCGAATCGTCAACGCCCACTAAGCTTCGCGCTTGGGCTGTTATTTTCCCAGTACGAGCTTGATCTACCAAACCGTCCAGCAACGCTTGCTTTTGGGCTTCGTAGCGCTTAAAATCCTCGTCCAATCTTGTCGGAGATTTCTGCACTGCAGTCGCATGGAATTCCACCCGATTATACAATGCGGAGGCTTCCGCCCAATGTTTCGCTTGTTGAAAGGCTAACGCCATATAAAAGCACCTGAACACAAGAATTCGATCCATTACTTACTAGTGACCCCACATCTTAGTTAAGTTAATTAAAGCAATAGCGCAACTGAATACCTGACGCCCTTGAAGATTTGCATAACGAGCTCCAAGTTGGCTCTGAATTCCCGGTCTGCTTCTAAGCCCGGAATGCCGGTCAATTCTCCCAAAAGCTGCAAAATCTGTTCCAGCAAGCGAATGATATCTTGAGGTTTTCCTCCTTTCTTGTTTTCACTCTGCTAGAAAGGTAACTCTTTACAAAATTGTCGCCTTAAAGGGAAAAAGCGAACTATACTTGTTGCATAGCGGATGTAATAGCTTCAACCAACAGTAAGTTGCGATCCACGGTCAAAACTACGCGCAGATAAGTCAAATGACTGAGTAGATATTGCAGAGAGCTAACACCTTCTTCCGGCGCACGATTTTTCAACGTCTAATAAGAAACCAGAGTTAGTAACTTGAAACTTAAATTAAACCGAGCGACTTACTGGATTGGCGTTCAGTTCATCTTTCACGTGTTGAATACAATCCCTGCAATCCAGCAACAACGATTCGTATACTGATACTTTGCCCTCAGATCCGGCTTGGGCTCGAGCTAGAGATTTCTCTAAGTCTCCGACGTTCAACAAAAAGAGACGCACTTTCTCTGAACGAATCGGCACAGTGCGGCCGCGCCAAGTTATTTCCAGCAAAGACGCAGCTTCCTTCTCCCTTGTCTGTGCAATCAGGACCTTTAAAAATAAAGTTTTTTTAAGTAAACAAAACTTCAAATTAAAAAAACAATTACGTCTAATGTATCAGCCAATTCTCCACCCTGTCCACGCATCTTTAGTAAATCATCTTGGGCTGACGCGTCGCCAATATTGTACGCACAATAACGCAACGAGGGAGCAAGCTCGTCTAGTTTTTGCTTGTACGGTCCGCGGTCATCTTCATTGAGAGCGTTGGAAAGCTTTTCATAAATATTCCTAAGTGAGCACAGAACGATACTAATTCATAACTGACGTAGGGCTTTTCATAATTTTATTGATGGCAAATTTAAGTTCAAGTTAGTCTTATGTTTCGGAAAAGATTATGAAAATTAAGATATTACTGAGCTTTGTGGAGTTCTTCGCTGGCTTCTGACCAATCGTGAAGCTCGAAAGCCAGAGTTCCTTTCATCCAAGCAGCGTAAGCTTGAGCTTCTAATTTGGTACGAGCATCGCAGATGTCGCTCTGACACAAAGTCTCAAGTACGGTGACGTGTTTCACAGCCTTTTTCAAACGAGAAGTTAAATGAAATTTCTTCCGCGGTTCCGTATTAGCTTCTTGCTTGAGCTGCATTGCGTAACTCCAACAACGTTCGGATTGGAACAGTGGAATCTGCAAATATCTAAAAGAAAACACAAACGCGTCAACTTTCTATCGCGATTAGCTAGTCATCATACAAGCTTAATTTAAACGCAAAAATGCGTACAGCAAAATTCACCGAGGATTCTAATAAATCTTAAAATCTAATTGTTTTCTTTGCAGCTTACCGCGCATCCTTGATCATTTCGACGCTAACTTCTTTCTTCTTATACGATTTTTTGTCACCTTGCATGACATGCAATGTTTTGCGTAAGCGATGCAATTTTTGCGAACAATAGCCTCGATAACGTTGATAGTCACCATGCCGTAGACCGTGTTGAGCTTGCGCTTCTTTAATTAGCTTCAGGACTAAAATTTGACATATGGTATACCAATCAAACGCAATGGTCATTCCGGTTTAACTTATTAATTACCAGGAATGGTAAACGGTTGTTTTTCTTTGTTGTCAACTTCACTCGCCGCAGAAGGAACCGAATCTTCATTGTTGGGTACTTCGTTCTCTTTACCTGCCATGTTGTCAACCGAGGAAAAGTTTTTACAAGCTTGTATACCTTGCTACTGCTACACGACCTACAATTGTATACGTTCCTCTGTGCCTATTTTGTAATGCGTGCGATCGAAAACCAACCCTCACTATTGAACTCGAAAATAGTCCGTTTCCGTTAAGAAATTCTTGAAGGGCGGGGTCAATTCTTGACATCACCGGATTGATAAGAAAATTTGCCCACAGTATTTACTTATCGTTGTTTTTTGGACGTAAACTAAGCAACAATAGTCATCTTAGGCGAATAAGCTATGATTTGTTACCGAGGCTGCTCTGGAGGAAGATAAAAAAAGCCCGCCCCTCTTCCTACGCTTTTAACGACGTGCAAAAAATATGGAGTACAAAATATGAAAAAAATGCAGACTAAGAAATAATAGTTTACGTTGAAAGAGAGATGCACAACAGGCGTAAAGTATATTATGGGATTAAAATTAGTTGTGCGGACCAGAACACAGTCGGCCAATCAGATTGTCATGCACATAGCTTTTGCCCTCTTCGTACGTAGTTTCAACAGTTAGAAGTGTCTTTGCCCGTCTACGAATTATCTGCTATCAGTTTTAGGCTTTTTTCGAACGCGGCTTTCCTTTAGCATCAAACTTCCATTCTCTTGGTTTTCCGGGACACGTACGTGAGAAACGAAAGTAAATTACTTTCAATTTTAACTGTTTCCTCGCAATTATAGAACAATTGCGTGAACTCTTCATAAGTTTAATCTGTTATAATTCGCCTAAGATACCTTACGCGACCATAGTAGACCTTTTAGTGCCTGGATGTTGAATTGAACACAACTTGAAACTTATTTGTTGCTTTTTTGTATTCCCTAAATGTAGTTGATATGTCTGCAGCAATGGTAGTCCAACAAAGTGAACCCAAGCTGGAAACCGCGCCCTTTGATCCGCGTTTCCCCAACCAAAATCAGACCAGGTAAATCAATTTTAGAAGCTTAATCTCTATAAAGTGTATCCTAATTGGGTATCTTTTTACTTCTAAGGTATTGCTGGCAAAGCTATGTTGACTTCCACCGTTGCCGCAAAGTAAAGGGAGAAGAATACTCTCCTTGCGAGTACTTCAAGCGTGTGTACACTTCCATTTGCCCGAATAGCTGGGTCGAAAAATGGGACACCCAACGTGAAGAAGGTCGTTTCCCTGGCAAAATCTAAATAAAATTATCCCATTATCGTCCTAGCGATCCTCTTTGGTAGTCTCACTGTATGTTATAAAGAAAAGCTGGCAATAGTTGTTGTACTGATCCAAACATGTTCCAATACCTAACAGATCCACCATAATTTGATCAGTACCCCAGGGAGTCACCAATACAGCGTCTGTCTACAACTTATATCAATGTAGTTTTGTTTCTAAATATGAAGTTTTTGTATTTAGAAAATAAAATAACGAATAAAAAATAGACCATGAAAGGGAACAAGAGGTATATTCAATCGCCCATTGTAGTTTGTTTTCAACGGTGACATTTGAGCTTCAGAGAAGTTTTTCGCCATTTTTGGGTACAATACGAATAGTTGAACCAATGGGGACAGAAGAATCTGTTACTTGATCCCAGTATGCAAAAAGAGGTAAGGTAAAATAAGGCCGTACAGTATTCTTTTTTTTAAGAAAAGAAAAAAAACCGCCCTATGCTAACGTCACTGGGATAGCCTAACCGCGGGTTACAGGAGCGCTCGAAAGACGATGGAGTCGGACACCGCCCTCGCAACTGCGGTGTCGTTAGTTTAGGAAACTTGCCTGGGTCTATTTTTTAATATGTATTGCACTTCGTATATTATCTACAGAAAGTGAAGGGTATTCGTCCCCTTGACATATGTCAACGAATCTGGAACGAGAAACTCGAATAAATTTTGTCGAGCTAGTAAAGCCGGTAGATGACGCGCGTAGTCGAAAACATTGTAACTTGTCGACAGTTTTGTTCTTTCAACTAAAAGTTTATTTTTCTGTGAACCAAACAGAGAAAGACTGTCAAAATCATGGAAAAAGAACGTGAGCAGGATAAAAGGAAGCGACATTCGCTTTTATCACAGTATTATGGCATGTCAGAAGAAAAGGAAATGGGCAATCCTTATGACATTAACGGGAAAAGTTTTAATCCTGACATGTACTTACAGAAAGTTATAAAAGTAAACAGTTTAAAGTCCCAAGAGAAAAGATAATTAATTTCTTCATTCTAGGAATCGAGTTTGAAACAACTTATGGATAAGGAAAAAGAAGTTGTGCGTGAAATTCAAACGTTAGACTCGGATATGCAAACTCTGGTGTACGAAAACTACAATAAATTCATCCTAGCTACCGATACTATAAGAAAAGTACCGTCCAGATGTTTTTGTCCTGTTAAAAATTCCAAGAGCTTATGGTCAAACTTCATATTGTATTGATTAATTCTGTGAGACTGAATCTGGAAGCTGATTTACTACTATTTTGATTTGCAGATGAAGGATGATTTCAAAGAAATGGAGAACGAGATGGATAAACTTGTTAAAAACATGGAGGACATTACGAAATTTTCGTCTGCCATCTCGGAAACCTTACATGATAAACGGCATAAAATTGCCCAGCTGTCCTCCGCCCATTCCATGTTAAAGAAACTCCAATTTCTGTTCGATTTACCTACGGAAATGAAACGCCATATTCAAGAAAACAATCCTGCTCAAGCCGTAAAAATGTTTGCGCGAGCTCAGCGTCTGCTGGAGGAGCATAAAAATTTGCCAGCGTTCCAAGGCTTGTACACTGACTGCCAAGCTATTGTAGAATCGTTACGGCAACAATTACTCTCCCAGTTAAAAACGGGCGAAGCGCCTCCTCCTATTGCTGTTGCGACCATCAAACATCTCATGCTTTTAGGATTGTCACCGTCTGAACTTTCAGTTGAAGTGCTCGAACAAACAAACAATAAATTGAACCAAGAACTAAACGTCCTGGAGAAGTTGTCCACTCCTCCACCTGCTGATTCTCTCTCAGCGGATTTACCCATGGTAATAATCATGTTAATAATAAAAAAATAATTGCGAAAAACGACATTGATTTCACTATGCCATATCATTATTGTAACTACATGTAATTAATTCAAGGATTGAAACAATGTATTAGCGTAGTGCAATAACCCAATTGCATAGTTATTTGATTAAATTTACCTTAACCTTAGTAAATAGTAAATGCTAGCACAATGTACTGTACATAATGTGAAGTTTTTAAGTTGAAAAATAATGTTTTTTTTACATATTTTTGTAGGATTTACTTGAATTCGTGGATCTTTGTGTTAATGGATTGCTGCAGCATGTTTATTTGTACGCATCTTCGTTCAAAGACTTCTTTGCTTCGGGCGGTAACTCTGCGGAAGCGTATCCATGGACCACACTGTGTCAGTTTTCGGTCGAACGAGGCCTGCAATACCTGCTTAACAAAATAGCTTGGAGTGGAGCTGGGGGAGAAGACTGTACGTTGTTGGTCCGGGCCCTTGACCGATGGCAAAAAAAACTTTCAGAACTAGATATAGTATTACCACCTACCTTGATATACAGGTAGTTCAAATAGACATGATCGCTTTTGATCATTGATGCTACTTTTAGTATTATTTTTATTTGGGTCATTTTTTACATCGTATTAATTTATTTTTTATTTCACAATTCGTAGGTGGAACATAGAGCTAGTTAGTCAAGCCGGTGCCTCGCACGTAAAGCAGTTATTGAAACGCCTCACAGAAACATGGAGTAATGCAATAGCGTCGATACGTCAAGTTTTGGTCACTAATGAAAACGTTCAGCTTCCTCCGCTAGTTTCTTCGCTTCTGGGCACAGTTGTCGAAAGTGTTAAAAGCTCCTTAGCATCCGTTCAAGTAAGAAAGTTAGCGCATGTCTCATTTCTTTCCCTACCTTTCGTCCATTAATATTGTTTTCATTCGTTTTAGGTTTCTGTGTATTTTGTATTAATTTTTTCCCATGTTTAGATGTTCTTGGAAGGTATAGAAATGTTCTCAACCAACTATAAGCTGCGCTTGAGCTTTTCGCGTCAAGTTGTCCGCGAGGAGTTACTGGTCCAGTACGTGAACGCGGTTGTGAATAGTTCGAAGCAACTTGAAGAACTGTACCTTGACCACGACAGTAAACCGCCTTTGGCACTACTCCTAATTTTAACCAAAGGAGGAATTGACTTGGCCAACTCAACGTGGCCATCTTTGGTAATAGTGATAAAAATTAAAATAGTCGTAACAATTAACAAAAATTAAATTTCATCATTAACCCCAAAAAGCTTAAAAAAGGTAAAATGACTATTCCATTTTTCTCGTTAGTTGGCTTTGGCCGAGGAACAGCTGAGTATCAGAGAAGATAAACATTCTACAAGTTTGGTCCAAATGCAGCACGATTTGCGCCAAGCTGCGCAAGGATTGATCGAACTTTTCGTTAAGCAACAAGCGGCTTCCACTGCGTTGGTAATAGTCTAAAGAATAGAAGAATATTTCAGTCTCGTATTTCTAATATAATATGCCATTTTCATTCTGTATCTAAAAAAATAATGTGTTGTGGTGTAGATTCTGCGGAAGTCCGTAGATTCTCGTGACTGGATGCAACATATCGAAACACGCTCGGTTCGGCCAGTAGCCAAACGCGTAATAGACGAAATAACTGAAATAGATGTGCAAGTTGGGACGTTATTTGAAGAAGGGCTTAAGAAAGATCGAGGCTCAGATTCATCTAGAAGAACTTACTTTACGTATTATTTTCTCCTAAAGAAGAAAATTAACATTTAGTAAAATATATACAATCATGTAGTGTTCCGAGACATCCCCCTCGTTCCAATTGGTCTTACACTCCCAGCCAAGATGCGTCGCTGCTAAACAATTTGCATAGACTTTTTTCGGAAAAATTGGATCTGACGAGCCCCGTCGAATGTAACCGCCTTGCTATAGTATCAGCTATTGTCAAACTGAGTCTAAAGGTAAGTTCTTATTTAAACTCAGAAGTATTTCCTGTACCATTGTCTGTTATTATTGTTTGTGTTGTTATTTTGGTACATAGCTCTTTCTTATTCATTTTCTTTCAGACGCTGCTAGAGTGTGTTCGATTAAAGACATTTAGCAAACACGGGTTACAGCAGATGCAAGTGGACTGCCATTATTTGCAGTTGTTTTTGTGGAAATTTGTCAGTGATGAAAAGTAACTGATTTTTTATGTAATTTTTTTATTACTCATTATCCATTCTCTTTTTATAGCATGGTTCAAGGTTTGTTGGACGAAGTCATGTCCAGCGCCATGCATCGGTCGACCGATCCGACTTTAATGGAACCCAGTTTGTTGGAAAATATTTGTGATCGGGCGTAGACGTCTAGACAGAAAGTATCTAAATTGTACATCAAGTTTCCAGAGACGCTTATGATGTTCAGTTAAAGCAATTGTGAATAAATCCCCTTTTCTTATTTAAGTACATCCTGCAAGTTTTCGTGTTCGTTACACAGAGGCAAAGCAAATTAAGTAAATAAAAGATTAACTAAAATTTTTCAGCTTGGTTCCTTTTTTTACTGTAACTGATTACTATACTATCTCGCTAAGCCGTGTAATGCACGACTAATTTATGTGTTTATTTTAACATAAAGTTGGACTCCATCTATTACATCTTAGTTGGTAATATTGTGTATTGCACCTTATTGACAAGGTTTCGATCGAACAGTACATCGTAAATAGAAGGGTTAACGATTAAACTTCGCGAAACGTAGCATCTTATAGCAGTACAACAGACTCTCCTAAGCCAACCAATATCATACGAAGGAAAACTTTCAACTTTGTGATAGATCTGTGAATACGACAACACACTACACACAACAAAAAAGGGGATACTTAGGAACAGGGGTTATACTTTATAACATGATAAGTTTCGAGTAAGGCTGCGAAAAGGTTTTTCGCCCTTGCTAAACTCAAAATATATATCCATCCTATCACAGCCAAAGAATTGATCCATTCTTTCCTCAAATGTCGAAGATTCATGAAACAGCATATAAAAAGAAACCAGACAACTTTCGTACAAGAGGTTTAGTCAAGTGAATGAATAGATCGTAAAGAAGGTCCACGTTAGGTACAAAGTGGCTACCAAACCCTGGAGTGGTTGAAGAAATGCAAGATGTCCCAAACGGGGGGAAAAATTGAGTAATATTGCAAAATCATTCTTTTTTTGTGCAGATCATTCTCCCTTCCGTAAATATTGCTCAATTTATTTGTTCACTAAGTCAGTGCTCTTCTCGTCGTTTTCCAAAGCAATACCGTATTTGTTCCATTCCTTAAACATCGGCAGAGGCCGTGCAGGCCAATGTCTTCGTTGCTTCATGCTGGCAACGTCTTCATCGATTTGTTTTAGCTGGTTTAGGAGTGGCAAAATTTTTTGTTCGAGCCACTCGGAAATCGTAAAGTCGTCAAAGATGTCTCCCATTGCTTGCGTGGCCACGCGTGCTACACTGTTGGCCGTCGACATGAGGTAGGGCAAGTCGCGCGTCACTTCATCCAAACGTGCGGGGCTCGAGAAGTTGCGCCTGACGTTGTAATCCGTTAGCCACGCCTTGTTTTTCCTCACCGACTTAAAGAAAGCTTCCACGTCCCTTTCCAAACGAATTAACTGTCCTGTGAGTTTAAAAAATGCAGATCCAGGGAAATTGCAATAAGCTGCATGATCATACAAAAATTTATCAGCATCCAGGTTTAAAGCTCCTGAAGAATATCTTGAAGATTGTACGCAACCCAAAGCCTCATCGAATTTCGCCGCGAGCTTGGCATCAAAGTACCCGTTCGAGGTCGTGAGCAGCATTAGCGTTAGGGACGGTATACCCGCCGGCAGCAATTCGCACAAATTCGCAAAATGGTCGTACCGTTGCCAACCTGCTAATGCTAACCCACGAAAACCTTCTTTAAACTTGGGCGATTCGTTCTGTGCCACTTCTAGCCATTTCAAGTTGTTGTCTAGATGGCGTCTGACATTCGGAACGACTAAGGTTTCCCCGAAGGCTCCTTTAAAGGCCGAAGAGCCCCAAGCGGATGAGAAAACTTGCTCGTAACGTTGCCACGTACTCGGGGATACGAAATAGTAGACATTTTCGGCGTAAACCCAGACCATGGGTTCTACCAATTCACCTAACTTAGCCTCCATCATGTCTCTAACCGACATTTGTCTCATCATGTCGTCCCAGATAATGGGAGTGACGTTATACGTGTCCCTGACATAGCGCGCCACGCGGGTAACGTGTCCTATAAACAAGTCGTCCCTCGGTATTCGCGAGCAAATGTTGCACTCTCCCATATGGAACACCTCATCGCAACCAATATGCAGATACTTAATATCTTTATGCAGCGCCATGACTTGATCGATAAGAGCCTCTACTAAATCGAGTGATTCGTTCCGTGAGGGGCAAATGGCCTGCGGCACTTGCGGGTTTTCCCGCAAACCGCTCCATTTTTCCCCTTTCAGTACAAATTCTAGATGGCCAAAAGTTTGGACTAGCGGAATTATTTCTAGCGAATGTTGTTTAGCCAAGGAGATGATTTCCTGTACTTCCACTTTGGTGTAGTGATTCGACGTAGCTACGGACGCTAGAGGACCCTCGTAGGGAAATGTGTCTTCCCATTCGATCATTAGGCCCGTAGCTCCTAGTTTCGCAACGAAAGGGATGACTTTCCGGAGATAGGACATAAGGGGCGGGGCTCCTTTGAGATCAAAGTGGACAAGGCGATGTGCAGGGATGAAAGGATTGGCCTGAGGCAGACTCTGCTCCGACTGTGGTACTTCGAAGGCACGGTACTGCGGATTACTTGCTGGTACGTAAACCGGTACTTGAGCTTGGTCTAAATTGGCGACGTAATAGTTTTTGTTATTCTCCTTGGCAGCAGCAACGACGGGCGGCGATCGGGAAGGGGCAGTGCTAGGATAATACAGAGGCTGCATTTTCTGTAGTGGACGAGTCTTATTTCGACGATTTTTGGTTAATAATCGCTGAACCTGTTTTTTGAATTTGTATATTTCATCATTGGTGAGCGGCTTGTATGAGGTCCCACTCGCATCGGTATCGGACTGGGCCTTCTGAGGAGTGGTTGGATCTTCTGTGGAGGCGACAAACTCCACATTCGCGGCATAAATATCGTTGTGAACTGCGTCCGGAGCGCTAACAAGCCCTAGGGCTTTCCGCGTTTGGTCTTTGGCGCCGTATGACTTGCGTCCGGACTCAGCGGTCTGCTGCTCGTTAGCGGCGAAGTACTGAAAAGTGATGACGAGAATACTGCAAAGGGCGAGTAGGCAAAACAAACTGAAACGGCGCTGGCGGACAGAAGCAATACTGCCAGAAAGACGGGGACACACAGCCATGTTTCCGCGAATTATTGAGAAGCAGCGAATCTCTTCAGGACGGTTATCATACACAACACCTTGAAGAAAAATACTTTATAAATTTTACCGTCACCTTGTTTCTCAACGACGACTTTTTCTTACTTGTGCTGTCAATCAATACTTATTCGTGAGGCATTTAAAATACGGCAGCTTTAGGGTGACAACGAACACATACTTTGCTCTTACTATTCACATGGAAACCTGAAAACTAACGAAAAATATCGTCAGCCATTCTGAATATATGCAGGTGCTCACAAATGGTTAGTTCACGTTTTATGTACTTCAATTACTTCTACGTCTGTTTTTTATTTGATACATCGTTTAACTATTGTTCTGGGCTTTTGTTTATTTACTATAACAAGTTCTGTGTAATAGAACCTCAATTTAGTCAAATTTCTGTCAATTGATTATCCATACTTGCTTGCACTTGCACCACTTTATTGTTATTCACGGAGGCGTCCCAATATGAATTTAGTAGCGGACGCAACAAAACTGGTCTTTTTTAACTGTTCACTATAACAAACCCATACGCTCAGATCCCGTTGTCTTTCTGTTCCTGTTCTGTTGCATGCATAAGCTATTGCAAGTTTAACGCTCCCGTTTATTGTATCATGACGATTATATTCCTAGTTTCACACAGGATAGCTATGACTTTCCTCGAATAGTGAGTTAACAACCATTTGCTAGCTGATTCGACTATTAAAAATGGCCGTTAAAATGCAAATCAAATTGCGAAACTGTGACGGGTAAATCGGGTACACTACTGCACTATATTACATACCCATAATACTATTAGGCCGTAAGACTGAAGCTCAACTATGTCAATATTTATATTTATTTTTTGGTTGTCGTTGAGAGCCTGACATACATTTGAATGCACTTTTTGAGGCTTCATGGTTTCAGTATTTTACAGGGATTGCGTAGTTTAGTCGGGAGAAACCACACAATGCCCACAAGATGAAACAACGATAAAAGAAAACTAAGATTTATGCACATCTGCTGATGTAAAAGGATCAGGTGGCAAACCGATTTATAAATAAATAGTATTTCTTCTATTTCATTTTTGTGACCTAAAATAAAATAACGGTAAAATAAGGAATGCACTCCCATTACGACTGTTGTGAGGGAAATTTGGTGTCAAAAGGAAGTATATGTAACGGATACTTACTCTAAAGACTCGTTACATGAATAGGCGTCTAGTTTAGAGCACACAGAGATACAAAACTAACTTTGCTTCTCTTTATTTTCCTGTTCAATCTCTTTAGAACTGTTCGTATCTGTTGTTTCTGGCTTGTTTACTACGCGTCTGGTCTTTAGGGAGTAACCAAGGTAAATGTTTCGCCGTTCGCTCTTCAGTTTTTAACCAGTAATAGAACTGTGGTAAAATTTGTTTCGCAAATTTTTTTAAAGGACAAATCCGATAATAATAATAGCATCATGGTGAATTAATGAACTATATAATAAGTTGAGTACGACTGATCATAATAACTACAAACTTGCTGTATTAACAACACGTCTGTAACCAGGATTTCATTCCAGGGGGGGGATTTTCAGGGAGGGGGGTAGCATGAAATTTATTTGGACATTTGGTCCTTCTCCTATCTTCCCCATTATAAAATCATAATTTCGGTGAGGGAGGGGGGGGGGGAGGTCGAACCCCTTAACCCCCCTAAATACGGCCTTGATTGACAATACTGTACTTCAATTTAATTTAATTAATCTTTTTTGTTATTCTGCGGCATTATTGGACAACACCATTGATGAAATTTCTTCAAAAAATAAAGTTAATGGATTATGTTAATTTTGGGAGAACTGTGTAACATTTATATTCCTTCGGTGTAGTGTCGTTCACTCACTTATAGTTTGTGGTTTATTGGCCCATGAAGATTTGTTCTGTCTCGCGCCGAGTAATCGAAAAAAATCATTACAGAAATCGAAGTACTGTACTTCTTAGCAGAAATGTGGAATCCGTATAAATTTGACATTTAAAGGTCTCGAATATAATTTGTCAATAGTTTTAATAAAAGTGAAGTAAAATTTTCGTATTTTATGTTCAGTTGACGATTAAGTTCCCCTAAAATATATTAGGTTGCTTTTGAAAATTTCGATGGATTTTAAAGTCTACAAGACCGTTTAATGTTTCTATTTTGTGTGACAATATTCAGCAGAATAAAGTGTAATTTCTCCCAGTCAAGACTGGCAAAACTTACGAGAGTGGACGTGTTTTATTATATTGTTATTCAATCATTGCAGAACATTCAAAGATGTGGTCAGAAAAATATATTAATAAAAAACTTAGTGGGCCCAGATGAGGGTTAAATCTTTTCAATGTATCAAAATGTTTCAAGTGTTTGTTGGTTAACTTTACTACAGTCCTTAAAAATGTACATATTCACTAACACACGACGCAGACCGTGAATCACCTGCATGAACTTTTCAGTTCCAATGACATATACAATACATACACACAAACTGTACAAAATTAACACACCCAATACAAAAGTACTGACTACTCCTTTTTGAAAAGTATTTAAGGAACAGTTAGGGCGTTTCGGGTCTCTGAGAAGAGCATTGCGTACTGCCAGACTTGATCAGAGAGCGAATACTTTGAAGATTGGGCTTTCCACGAAAAATGTTTGCAGTCAACTTTTCCTGGGCTTGCTGTCTATTAGATTTCCCTCGTACAAAATTCCGCCATTGTTCGCGCGCAGTTTTTCCCCGGTAAACATAAGAGAAAAAGATGACTAAGCCTTGCAAGGACGTAAAGAGAACGAACAAGTAACTGAAGAATGTTCGATCCTCAACCGTTGCCACTAACGCAAAGGTAAGAATAAAACCCACCAAGAACGCGACCGCTAACGCCGCGTAATTCGTTAGTGTTTGTTTCCCATTTTGCGTGCTTCTTAACTCTTTCCGTACACAACAAAGCTTGACACTAATTATAATATGCAGCACCATATTAAGCATCCCAATTACAGCCACAAAAGGTAATAAAAAATAGTTAAATCCTTGCGGACTGAGCCAGCAATACTTGGTGTGGTTCGTGTACTGGTAAAAATGGCTGTTAATTAGAATTGTTGCACAAGGTATCAATAAAGGAAGGCCCCATGCGAAAAGCGAGGCTTTAAGCATAAATCTGGAAGTTTTAACAGCCCATACTTTAACAAAAAGCAAGTAGTTGTAATAAGCTCGTACAAGCATCCAGAAAAAGACTGCCAACGTGAAGTAATGAAGCAGCAGTGCAATAATAAGACAGATAGTTGGAGAACCTGTGAGTTCAATGCCTATCATAAAAGTTAATACCAACGCAGTCAAAGCTAGCGAGCAGTGAAATATTATATGATGGCCATGATATTTCGGTTGGGGTTCCCTCCATTTCGGGAATATCGCGTAAGTTGTTAAAACGCCCAACAACCCAAATAAGGACAACCCACAGCCTATGGTCGTTCCAATTAATACCAGCATATCATAATCGCTACCAGTCGTCCTTGGGACATGTTTGTAAGAATATGCAATCGTGAAGCTTGACAAATGATCACATTCACACACTTCGTAGCCATCCGATGGCTCCAAATGTTGGCAACCCCGTGTGGACCAACCGTTGATTCGCGAATTCCAAGAAACACATACACTCTTGTTGAAGATATGGCTGATACGTTCGAGCATCAGAGGTCGGAAGAAAATTTGCAAACTTTTGGATAAAGTAGCTCCACCGGATAAAGCTACTTGCACTATTGGACCGTGGGCGATGTAGTTGGGTAGAAGTGTGTCTTTATCGCCATTGCTTGGATTCGGCACGTAGATGGAAGTATCTCTTCCTACCGTTGTGGCAGCATTCGTTAATTGTACGGTTCGGTGATAAATGATAGCTACGTACGATGTTGTGCCGTTGAAGCTTGGTCGAGATGAGATTTCTAACTTCAGTGCAGCATCGTGTGCTAAAGAATCGGAGTTAAAAGCGGTGTTCGGGAACCTGACGTTCTCTACAGAGTTTACTGTATAACTGAGGTTACTGGCATTAGAAGTCAAGAATATTTCTGAGGAATTTTCATTCAGTTTGGTAGCGAGGAAGCTTAGGTTGGCGGAGAAGGAACGAACGTCTTGCGAGGCTTCTTTGGTAATAAGGAGGAAGATGTTTACTAGACCGTTTAGTAAAGCAGATGTTACGTTTGATATTTGCTGTGCCCTGGCCAGTATTTCGGGATTGACACGTAGAACCTAGTACCGTACCACACAATTAATAATTTTACGCTGCTAATTGGTTAAAAAATGAAAACACTTTATGACGGTAATTATTACCCCTTCAATTATTTCTGCAAATAATGTAAGGTCCTTCGTTTCCAACTGACTATTCATTCGCGAAATACTTTCCAAAAGTAAAGCTGTAAGTTGAATATCAGCTATTGTAAGTTCAGTCCAGGTTTCGGTAACCTTTCGTAGCTTTGAGAGAGCATATTTCAAATCGTGGGAAACTTCGAACAGATCGAGAAGGCGAACTGTAGTCTTAGACTGATCCGAGCAGTTCAAACTAAAGGGAAAATCTTCAATAATCTCCTCCATTGTCCACGACTAGCAATGAAAATAAAAGTAAAATATCTCGTATTAAAATCTGAATAAAAAAACTTATATAATAGTGTTATTCTTCTTTTAAACGGTGCGTTACGTTAACTGTACTTACGTGTATGCGACCCCAGTAAGCGCCACGATAGATGTCTCCCATGCAAGTACGTTGGAGTAGTGATCCGTATTTCTGCGCACAGTGTTCTCGGGAAAATGTTGTTTCGCCAATCGGGGTTTCCGGAAAGCTTAGGTTAACAAAACAAAGCTTTACCACTTCTTCCATACATCTAGTCATGCCTCTAATACCCTTCACTTGGTAAACTTGTGAATTGGTATTCGCTTCTTTGGAAAAAACGTTTATTGCTTCATGTACTTGGTTATACGCCATTTTCAAGTTACGTGCTGTAGTACTACACAGTATGTAATGTCTTGCCAACGTGCTGTTCTGTTCGTTGGAACTATCTAGAACTCTGTCGTACTTGGTATCAGAAAGTCTGCAATTCCTCCACGTAAACCATTGTCGAAAGTTGATAACATGCGGATTAGTAGTCAAATTTTGCGCACTAGCTTTTTCAAGTTTGTCCTTTTCACTTCCATTGGATTCTCTTTGGTTTTTATCTTGATTTTCTGTGTCAGTGTTAAATACAGATACCAATACTACAAACGTCATTTCCGCGTTTGGCCATAGTAAGGTATTAGATCGGAGGAAGGTACCACCCAATGTAAATGATTCGCAAAAGAAGCTTGTAAAGTTCGTCGAAAATTCTCCGCTTAATTCGTACTTCGAATCCTGTGACTCGATTTCCTTTATTGTTATCAATCTCCCATCTGCGAAGCATTGAAGACGGTCACGGATTATTTTCCAGCTTCGCATTTTCATTTGGCTTATTCGGTAGTTTGTCACTGTGGCGATTTCTTGCGTCCCCATGCGGAGTACAAAAGAGTTAACAGTACTGTTCTTCCACGTAATCGTTAGGTACTGTGTGATTTGGTCGAAATACGTGTGAAATTCGAAGTTAACTTGACAAAGAGCGTCTCGTAACTTTGTCTCACATACTTCAAGGACAAATACCAAACCTTTGTTTTCAGAAGTACTGGCAATATACCCAGGCTCGAGGCTGGTACTGGTGGAAACAGCATCTCTCGATCCAGGGCCAGGGCCACTTTTTCCAGACGTGCTAAGGAAAATATCCTTCGGATGGTCAATACTGATCCATAGCCTATCAGTTTTCCGTGCCTTTTTCTGCACCAAATGAAGGATTGCGGCACTCTGTGGCGTTAATATCGCCAGTCTAGCTTGCGGGTGTATTTTCTTGCATTGCAACTCCGCCTCTTGCCAAGAAAAGCCGCTTGTGTCGTTAGCGGCTACTATAGCCTTGTAACAGGAATTAACTCCAAGGTGGTTTGGTACGACATAATCCATGCCAGTACACTCGGAAAGACCGAGTTCAACTGGATGCGTCATTTCGGAATATGTTTGGTTCGCATTTCGTGGAATTGCGACGCATAGCGTTGAGAGATTCTCTGAACAAGGGCGCGTAGTTGGAGTGCGGCTGTGCACGTACCAAGCTAAGCACATACTGCCGGTGTCAAGGATGTCTTGGCTGATACTTAGAATACTGTCTTCAGCCGAATCTTTGCCCCAAGTTTTCGAAGAATTCGCCTCTCGTGAACCTAATTGAATTAATAGAAAATAAGTAAAGAATTGTAATGCTGTAGACAAATAAATCAGTTATTAAATTGAAAAACGTGGAATCTAATTGCAATAGATTATTGATTTATGTTTGAAAATATATTACTTTTGGATAAGGAGTGGGGGTACAACGAACCGCCAGGTGCTCTACGCTTTGCTGGTAGCCAAAGCAAATACTCGGAAAACGATGGGTTGTTTTCAAGGATAGCAGATATACCCTGTAGCCACCAAGAAATATTGCACTCCGGTGGAAAATTCTCGACAGCGAAATAGTTGTTGCCAAAGCACGTATCCATTGCCTCATTCCATGATCTTGCTGGTATCAATTTGGTACAAAATTCGTTGGTTTCTGAAACATCATGCATTTTTGTTAACGTAAATCCTTTTGGACATAATACATTTTGGTCTCCATTGTAGCTCAATCCGTTTGGTAATGGATTGGGTTGAAAAGGAACTGGAGGTGTCACGAAAGGTTTTGATGGCAACCGATGGGTTAAGGTTGATGAATTCATCACAGTCGTGTCAACAAACGCAATCACTCCGAAGAGTGCGCAAAAAGCGTTGAAAACCATTGCGATACGCACATTTAGCTTTCTTACAACACAATACTACTAATGCACTAATAGTTTAGCACGAAAGGTACCAAGCATACCTTTTAGTTCTCTTTAACTTGATTGCATCTTTGCGCCAACGTTTGACACCGATTCAGTGACACTAAGTTATTAATCTCAAGTTTGAAAGCATGTGTTGTAGAACGGAAATTGGTTGTAAAGAAGGAAACCGCACGTCCTGTAATCAAAAGCATTAGCTCTGCCAAAATTTTTCGACCAAGCTTTCTGTCTAGCAAAATACGGGGAATTTTATGTTTTCTTGCTTTAATTTAAATGTTTAGGAATAAGCGTGGAGGCTGATCATTGTCGCGGAAGAGAATACACATTAGGCATTTTGGAGATGGACTCTCTTCACAGAACTGGGGACTTTCTAACAACTCTGTATATTTGGAATCAGTTTTATATACTCATGAAGTTAACTTGCAGTTAACGTAATTAAAAATAAGAAAACTGTATCTATTTTTTAGTTGGGCGAAATTGTACAATAGTTCTTATTTATTCGTATATTTCTGTTCACAAGATTGTGTGCGATGATAGTGCTGTTTAGATTCTGTGGAAAAAGCTTTTTACTACATAGTATACAAAGGTACATATTGAAGCCAGGTCACTGGCATAAACGCGGGTCTTATGTAGGATCGACGCTAGGATTATCGTACGCAAACTGTTGCACGGATGTGCTCTTCTCCAAGTTGACCTCTGGCTTGGGTTTGTTAGGAGGTTTGTACGACAGCCAAGCAAATGTGAAACACAAAGTGCAAATGGTTTTGGCTCCCAATCCCATGCCCAGCATATTCCTATTTCGAACAATAATACTAATAAGTGTCGGACCGAATTCATCGCAAAATTGTTCGAGATGTGCATCGAAATAAGAATCGTACCTGGAAAGGGACAAATTGTCGTATACAACGCACGAGCCTTGTTCACCGCAACTTTCCTGCCACACGAGACACTGACTGTCAAAAATGGCGCCAAAAATCACAGGAGACGGAATGCTACCAATGGAACGGATGATGAGCCACTGCACACCCAACGCAAACGACCTGGTCTCGGCGGTGACACATCTTAAGGTCGCATTTAAGGCAGGCATTGAGTTCAGCATAGTGAACAGAATAAGAAAGAAAAACAGGGCGAGAAACAAATTCAGACTGTCACAGCCGTTATTGCACTTCTGGTGGGACGCCTGCACTGCTACTTGCACGCCGTTGATTGTAACGTTCCTCAAAGGCCCTTCGATGCAGGGACAATCGGCGTACATTCGCTTGGCACCTTTACCATAGGTAACGGTACACCCGGCGTGGCAAGGCGAGAAATACATGACATTATCCACACCGCATATCGGATCGAACATTTCCGTCACGCAATTACATTCGCTGTTGCACTGCGCCGTGAGATTAACAGTCGAACCGGCCGATACCAAAGTTCCGTTATGACTCATGTTCACTCCCGCGTACGGTAATTCCGGACACCAAATCAAGAGTGAGATGGCAAATAGTAACGCCACGAGGGTGCACGCGGCGCAAAAAAACAAAACGGCTTTGCAAGACAGTTTGAAATGTTTGACTAAATAGCCACCCAGGAAGGTACCCCCACTACCGGCCGGTACTACCAGTATGCCAACCAGCAAAGCTGCCCAGCTAGCTGATACCGCGAACTCGCTCTCCATGAATTTGGGCACGAAAGCACCAAAGCCAGCGACCACAAAGGCTTCGCAAGCACCGGCTACACTTAAGCCGATGAATGTAGGGTTGAGGAGAATTTGTTTGAGAAACGCGGGGATTTCTTTTAACGTGGCCTTATTTTTTCCTTTCTCGACTTCCAAATCGTCGTCTTCACCATCTTCACCGGGTTTCTTCTTTCTTTCGTACGCCTCCGACACCTTCTCAGCGGCAATAGCTTTTATACCTATTAGCAAACAAAGTTAAACGAAACGTTAAAGTAGCTGACGTAAGACTTATAAGTGTCATCTAATCAGTTGGCGTACACATTTTCAAACAGGAGTACTTATGGAAATTATTTATACTTATTAATAGATATGGTTTATGTGATATAATGTACACCTCATAGCTCGTTACTTATTAATTTTATACTATTATTTGTTCATTTGTATTCATGTGTGCGCGTGTCTATATTTCTTCTCCATTGCTTATTATGCATTATTTGTTCATTATCATTTATTAGTATCAGTACTCATTATTTATTTACTTATTTGTGATTATCTGTTCATTTTATTCATCTATACATTAGTTTATCTTTCTGGCCCGTTTGACGACTAAGGAACCGAAAACGCAATGAAGCGGACGAAAGAAACTCTAGTCCCCATATGAAAAAGTTGCGGTAGGGGTACTGCAATAAAACCGCAATTTTTCCAGCATAAACATCAGGTTGTTTTGCTTGGGTTCCGGTATTTCGGCACACGTATTTTATTGCAATTTTCGTCCAGTTCTACTCAGGTAAGAATGATGTTTTGCTTCAGTTTCCGAATGCAAACACCTGTATCCTACCTAATGTTTCTGAGCGGTAAAACCGAAAGAGTACTGCATACTTTGGCCAGACTTACTCAAGTAAAAAATAAGTTTAGTTACGGTTAGTGAATGCACTCGGCCCTGCCCTGCATGCTGTTCTTGAGCGGTAAAACCGCAGAGGAACTCCGTGCGAACACGTGTAATGAAAGAGTATTACTGAAGTTACACTGAATCGATTCATAATTTATTACTATTGACTATAAATTTAAATTATATCACCTTATGCCCGCGAAATGGCTTACATCATACACGCAAATCTTTACTAAGGATTTCGTTTCGGTGTGCGTGTGTGTGGGGGGGGAGTTAAAATTAATTTTGAGGGACATTTAGGCATTCTCTTTTGTTCGCCACTATCAACTGATTTTTTTTTGGGGGGGGGATAGAATGAAAAGCCTCCATGGTTTTACTTCAAACCATTTCGGTTTTGTCTCTAACGACTCCCGTTACAATTTACAGGAGATATGATGGTATTTTTCCAAACGATTTACTCCAGTTTTTCATTTACTTCTTTAATTATGATCCGAAACCAATTAGCTAGCGAGAATTTCACAAACATTTGAAAATTCTAAGGAAAACATTAACGATTCTTGACCTTTTAAGATAGGATTATCGACTTTTTCTGGCACAATATAGCCATGTAATGAAACAAGTCTTCCTAAAAGGGTACATGCAATTGAAGTGATAAAATAAAGGAGCCACAAGAAGAGGTAAAAGGCAATAGAGATGTAGCCTTAAGCTAAGTTACTAACGTGGCGTTAATTCTCAGGAGGAAAGGTTGGTATTTGGTGCTTAGTCTTTGAGTCGTCAACAAACGTTGTTGCTACGCAAGTCAAGCTATATTTTTGCTCTTTGCAAAACTACCGTTTAGTTTGTCTGTGTATGCGATGTAAGACTGTCCTTGTGGAACATTCACTGCTTGCAGAAGAAGATCGTGCTAATTTTATTTTTGTATTGTTGTGTACTTTGTTGTTATGCTTTTAAAGCACTAATGCCGTTTAAAAAAAATGCTTGCATGTTTGTGTTTTTCAGTGAAATATTGACTTTATTTGAATTGTTAAGTGAACTTACCTTTTGTTGCTATTGTTTTTACATAACTGTTGTTGAATAATGCATGCTTAAATGCTTTTAAATGAATTTTTGATTTTTTTGAATTGTTCGGTGAATTTGTTTTTGCTGCTACTGCTTTTCAATAATTATTGTTCTTGTACAGTCTGAGTAACTGCATTTTTGAATGTTTTGTTAGTGTGGTTTCAACTGTTGATAGCACTTAAATTTTTCAAGTGAATTAGTGAAATAAATAAACAAATTATAATGTGAAAAAATGCAAAAAAAGTATTTTCTGTCTCGTGTGTTTTACTTTTTCAGAAAATTAAGAATACCCGAGGCATACTTCAAGTGGAATGAAAATATATTGATGGTATACAAGTGTTTAAAATTTATGTATGATTAAGGTTTACTTGCGGTATACTTGAAGTACATTTACATGCAAAATAATTTATATACCACGCGTACTTGAAAGAAACACTTATGTGGAGAAAGGTATACTTTCGGTACGTGCGGCAAATATTCCGGTTTTGCTGAGGTATTATTGCAAAATTACTTTAGGTACCAGTGCGGTAAAATACTTGTGCCGAAATACCGAAATTTTACCTCAGTAGAACTTAACTAATACCAGAAAATTTTGCCGTACCATTCAGGTTTTACTAAAGTTTCATTGAACCAAAACTGCAAATATTTTCGTACGCGTCGTATTGTTTCATATTCGAACTTGTTTAACAACCTATTGTAAGCCTACTTCACCTGCTCGATGAAGGGTGGAGAACTTTGAGGGCTAGGAAGTTCGATTTACCTGGTAATCTTGCTGGAAATGCTAGGAGAGGGAAGGCCACAACAATTGCTAGGAGTCCGACGACCACAAAGCCCAGCCACCAGGCTCCCACCCACAGTTCACTGTCTGCAGCGATTCCAGCGCTAAAGTTAAAGAAACAATATAAAATTGATGCGTAGACTTGTTAATTTTATAACTTACTCTGCGGCATTAATCCACAGAAAATCTGTGTACAACTTGAGCATTTGTGATGCCACACCAAAGCCAATGGCTGGTCCAAGGATGGCGACCATGTAAAAGGAGCCAGTGTACACAGAAGACATCTTAGTGGGTACAATTTCGTCCAAGAACGTTACCCCTAATGTAAACAGCGGACTAGCTCCGATTCCGTGCAAAAGCTGCCCAGCGATGAAAAAATACTGGTACTTGGACAAATGCGTTTCTTTTTGGTTATCCAAAGTGCAAAAGTCAGTGGCATTTGCCAAACAGCCAGTGACGTCATCATGTTTCGTAGCCTAATTTACCAATTTATAAACAATGGTCATTAGATTGTTTTTTACATGATTGAAAAATGGTTTTTTCTATTTTATAAGACAAAAAATACTGAACAGGTATAAATACACAATTATTTTTTTAAGAACCTGTTAACGATAGTTGGAAGGGTCAAGTATTTTGAGAACTGCGAGGAGAATAGTTGAAGAGATTTAGTTACTTGATACAATCCGGAGACGAAATTCGGCAAGGCGAAGACGAGTGAGCCGAATCCCATGATGAATATTCCCCATCCGATCCACTTGGGCTTGCAGGCTTCAGGTCGGCCACCAAGATATGATACCGGCAATACGCAAACCAGGGATGCTATGTCGTACGCGATAACAATTATCCCGCTCTCGGTTGATGTCAAGTCGAATCGCTTTTCCAAAGTGGTGATGATAACATTCACAAAGCCGTTGACTATAATGCCCTGCAGAATTCCAGCGAAGCATAACCAAAATAAAAAGTGTTTGGCTACGCGAGTTTTCTGAAGACACCTCGGTTTGAAACAAAGCCAACCGCACGTGCCGCCTTCATCGTCGTCGATTACTAATTTAGCCGGACCGGGCAGTGATGCATTAGGTAAAGTAGTTGCGTTAGCAACCCCGTTTTTTTTCGCTTCACCGTTCTCCAAACCTACCTTTTGCCCTCCTGCGAGGAAAAGAAGAGCAAATGAGAAACAAAAATCATAAGACAGACAAAAACAAAGGTAAGAATAAGAATTCATGGGCTTTTTCGAAATTTCACTACACCAGGAGCTCTCTTATCCATCAGATACGAGAATGGACTCTATAGTGGATCAACGAAGAACAGGATATTTCGAAAAAGCGTATGAAATGGTAACTATTCCGTGAACTAGGTCAGAATACACACAAATAAATACCATCTTTTTTTCTCCTTGTGGACTCAAGGTTTCGTGACGCAAGATTTTCGCGTCAACCACCACGCAACTTTTATAGTATTGTTCTCATTTGGGAACAATGGCGACGAGGTGGTTTAGGTAAGTAAAACGCAGTGAAATAATGGACACGGTCTCAAAGACATTATGATGCAGATGTCACGAATTAACAATAGCTAACTGTAGTGTAAACACGAAAAAGCACGAACTATGATTGTTCTGTTGAACTTTTACTTTTCAATTTGGCACATTTCTAGTACCAAAGTGTTTATCTTTGTATTGCGCTGTTTGTTTCTGCGAAAACGTTTGCCAAAGCATGTTCAGCTAAACTGTATGTGGATAAGAGAGATTCGATTCTTTTAATCATTCGAGATCGAAAAACGTCTACCGCAGAACTTTGCGCTTCATGAAGTGTAGGAATAATTGCACAGAGTAAAATAAATACTTTCAGAACGGAAATATTACCCGTCTACTGAAGAGCTTTGGTACATTACCGAAACTAATCATACTATTTCCATCTGTACACTCTTCCCCTATGTTATCAGATCACGATTTGTTTTGTATAATAATAATAGTACCTCCACAACCGGAACGGAATTCGCTCAGGAAATGACGCTGAATTTTTTAACAAAGAAACCCACAGTTTCTAGTGCATAATATTACGGTTCTTTCATAAAAGTGCACGTTTCATACGAAAGCATGTGTTGGTGCCATGCGTTACCTTCAATGATCGGTGCCATCCCGGCGAACGGAAACAAACCTCAATTTGTTTTTCTAACCAAGACGTGCTTCGATCTGCTCCATTCACAATCCTCCCAACAAGTGATGTCTGTTATATGTGTAAAACTGAATTTGAAAACGGAGTGCACAAAAACCACTGCAGAGGCGATGTGCTCCTGACAAGCTGGTAGTGAAACTTGAAATGCTTCCTCACGTTAAACTCTTCTTCTTTATAATCGTTGGTCCTTTCAAGGGAGTAAAAAACTCCTTGATCTTGATTGTATCCTCGTCCGACTTTCGGGATTCACTTTAACACGGCGGCGGTTCTTTTCATTGTCATAGAAAGATTAACTTTATGGAGCGTTTTTTCCTATGTCGAGCCACTTACGCACACCCGTTAATGTATGGGTAGCCGCTATTACGAAACCGACTAATAAACCACAGCGGAGATTTTGGCTGTAAATACCTTAAAAGCTTAAACCTGTGGTATTTATTTACTATTTTTTACGAGGCCGATACGTTCTGAAAACGGCTGTAGCATAGCAACAAGTCTATACCAAGTACAAAGCACGCACTAGGATTCAAATTCACACATCCTACACAAACCCACGGAATACATTGGAACCTGCTTTTCTTTCCCGCACTGAAGGGAGTGAAGGTCACTTCCTGGTTATTTTCAACGATTCTCCTTTTCGTGCTCACTAACATTGTCAATGTCCTTGCTCGTCGCAGTGACTTTGAGTGGGGAAAAAAGTCTGGCAAATAAACTGAGACTTAATTTTCGGTTTTGCTATTAATTCGCTTTGAGGCCAAAATTGGTTAGTCTCACGATGGAACCAACAGTTAGCACCATGTCCACACAGAACGCTGCATTGGATAATGACGGAACACGCTTGTGGCAAGTTTCTTGACGAGCTTACGTAGAAGAGAGAAAGTTGGGAGACTGGAACATTTTTGAAAGCGATTTAGCTTATCCAGGTTGCACTAACTCAGCTGGAAGCCAGGTTTTCGATTTTGACGTTGCCCCTCTGGGCAAAATAAGCCAGGATGCATGCTTACCTGTTCATGAAATATTCACACAACAACTGAAGCCGACCATGAACCAGCAAGACATTAAGAGTGTGGCTACAACGCTCTTAGCAAATGGGTTGAGCAATACGGGTTTCTCGTGCTTCTTCTAGTGGCTAAAAAATGAGCTGGTAGTGCTAGGACAGAACCAGCAGCACTCCCACGACTTTGCCGTGGAGGTAAGGCATCCATAACCTGGAATTTCCCACATAGACAGTTCCACAAACACCAATGGCCTAAATTAAAAAGTTCAAAAACCGGTACTTCAAAAACGTACGTCTTTTGGGCTTTACCACCAACACTCTTTGTCTGCATACGTAAAAACCAGTAATAAGCTTTTTAAATTCTTTTTAATGAAAGAGACCTCAGTACGTCAAATGACACCTAAAATGGTGTTTCTTTCCCTTACACATAATGGAGCCCGCTATTCATGATACGTGGTAAAATCGAACATTTTATTTAAAACTGATCGTTCAATTGTCGACGAGCGCTATCATACGACTGGCTTTTCCATTTGTCAGCTTTGCCTTGTTATATTTACATTTTGAGGACGCTTCACGTGTTCCTCGTTTGGAAAGTCCATTGTTGAACAATGGTGCAATATCAAGTTTTCTGTGAAAGTAAGTCCTAACCAGGTGAACTGTGTGCTTTTTAAATATGGTTTGACGTTCTCGGCATTCTATAAATAACCCTGCCAATTCGATATGCTGCGGATTCTTAATGGGATATTTGCGAAATCACGTACTGTAACTAGAAGCATATGCAGTAGGCTACTAAGTTTTTCCAGATCTAAACAAAAGACGCGAACTTCGTGTGCGGTTTGTAGTAGAAGATGCGAACCTGTAAATCATTTTTGAAGAACACAAATACGGAAATATGGCAGGAAGGGTGGCGACGAATGGATGTTAGTGACAAATCTCAGTTATACTTAACAAAAATGTGTATTGTTTATCGGGGTTTGGCAGTGTAACACTGTGTTCCAAGGAACGATAGGCAAAGTTGTTCAATTTCCGTGCGCGTTTTGTATTAAAAGAATGAAAACTCCATTATCACAAAAATACTATAAAAAAGATTGTCAAATTCATGACGCTTCCGTAATACAATGCAGCTTTCACGGGGAGTACCTTGAAAGGCACTGTGTTCAATTACCCCTTTGTTAATACATTCAGAGGGAAGTCGTATATTATGTATACAAACAAACTGTAATTTTTACTTTACGTGGTTAGTACAGACAATTTAATTTACAATATAAAACGCACGGCACGTATACGGGAATAATGCATATCCGGTATGAAAATTTCAAGACCTTATGTTTAATTTACAGTTAATGTGTCTTACTATCTGTCTTACTATCGTAAGACGTTTAGATCGTTTAGGAAAGTCTTGGGGACACAGAGTACACAACCAAAAATCCGGAAAATGTAGGAAACAAACGTCGGCAGGTAAAATATTTTTTTTAACATCGCGCTTGTCTTATCTCAAAATATGACACGTATCAACTCGCTGCACAGTATGTTGTTACTTTTTCTTTAAGCCAATTAGGCTAGCTTAGAGGATTTGGTCTAAGTGTAGGAGATATTTTGTTTATCACTATTCATCATTTTTGATTTCATATGAAAAAATTAATTAGTTTATTAGTTTATTTCACGTTTTATTACGGAAAATCTTTATTGCTTACTCATAAATTCTTACACATACTACGCACAAAAATCAGACCATTCCATTTGCCGGACAGCTCTACTCAAGGTTGACTCCACAAGGTGTCCTACCGTGAAAATCGGTCTACTACTCAGTAACAAATAAATAATTCCCAGAGAACGACATTTACAAACTTGTTAAGGTGACAACTTATGCTGATAAAAAAGAAATCAAAATCACAATAGACGAAAACTGGAATTGTAATAGAAAAATGATTGCCGAAACCCGGGATCGAACCAGGGACCTTTAGATCTTCAGTCTAACGCTCTCCCAACTGAGCTATTTCGGCTATACACTGATATTCTGCATAGATGATTATATAGTGAGACATTTAGAAAATAGCATAATTTTTTCACGAACTTGCGTTATTTTGCGCGAAATGGGGCTGACGTACTTACTAAGCGTTACGTAATCTTTACAGTGGGCAGAGGAAAACAAAAGTATCCAAACGATGAGGAATAACCTAGTGTCGAAGGTCACAGTAATATACACTGAATTTAAAACTGCAATATATGGGAGGAAAACGAAAACACTCGCTACGTGCGAGTATTGTGTGTAAGGAGTGGCAGTATGAAAGAATGTGGAACAGGGTTGTTACGAAATGAACCTGTACACTCATAAAGGTAATTCTACATAAGCAGACCCATCTGGACAACGCAAGAAAGAAAAAGTATGAATACAAGCGCTCAAAAATATAAGTAGATCATGAATAGTATTTTCAAAATCTATGAATTTTTAGTCCAATTAATTGAACAGCTCTCTACGAAAGTTCACGCATTCAGAAAATAGGAATAATTTACAAAGGAATATATTAGACAGTGAGGGGTTCTGGAGAGATCCCGCAACGTTTTGCGTGAGTGCTCACGCTTGACCGTAGAATTCACCAGTGACGCGGTCAAGTCGAACCTAGACCACTATGTCTCGCTCTTTACCTGCTTTCCAATTTATCTGAATTAAGTATTTCTCAACTTTTATATAAGTCGTACGACATTTCTCATGTTGACAGTGGCTTTGAAATCTCCGTAGAAGTCAATTCAAAACAACTAACATAGACTTATTTTAATTGAATTCCTCCTTTGGGGTGTCGAAACGCTGAAGCCTATGTTGGTGACCCAGGAACTCAGGTGGACCAAAAAGGTGAGATATAAACAGTAGGTTGTGGTTCAGATGAAGACGTTCCGCTCGTTATTGCAACTTATGACGAAATCCCTTTCAAAAAAGTTCTACTCAATTCAACTCAATACAGCACAACTGATGCTAGTCACTCAACGACACCCAAATGCAATGTAAGCTCTGTCTTCGCTGTGCTCATCTAACCCTATTGGTAACTTACATCTAAATTACTGCAAGGTTTTATTATTAAAACACATAGAAACATATCAGGAACACAATATTTACTACTCACGCAATATCAACCTGGGGAATGTCAGTCCCCGGTGTCACACAAGTTTGAGCTAAAAACAGATCCCTGAGTTCGCACAGCGTTACCGGATTTTCTTTGGCAGACATTGCTTCGCTTGAATCTGCTACATGACGCTGTACCAGTCTGGCAAGCCCTTCTTCTATTGTTTCTTTCACCAAAAATCGATGAACCTGAGTGGACCTAATTTTGCAAGAAATTAATAAAATGTTCCAGACGATTTACAAAACTAAGAATGATAAAAGAAATCTAACTTGGTTTGGCCGATACGGTGAACACGCCCGATAGCTTGTAACTCACTACCGGGATTTAAAATTGGTTCCACCAAAAGAACATGAGTAGCTTCGGTAAGATTCAATCCATTCGCTCCGGATTTTAGGGGTATTAATAAAACTGGAATGTCAGACGATTCCTAACAAAAGCATAGAAGACAATAACTAAGAAACTCACACGAAATTTACCTTAAAGTTTGCTAAGTTTTCTTGAAATTTACTCCCAATCAAATTACAATACTTGATTCCATTCTCTTCGCAAGCTTTCCCAATAACTCTTAAGACGTCCACCCACGTAGAAAAAACTAAAGCTTTGGCTTCTGGCTCATTTTTGCGAATCATAAGCAAACGACGGATGACAGCTTCAACTTTGGTGGAGGACGAGCCTTTGATCATGACTTCATCTTGTTCCGTTTCTTCTCGCGGACAAGTATCCACATAAGACACCTCACTGGCGGGTGTAATTTGTCGACATACGGCGCAATTAACCTTCTTAACTACGCCTCCCCCCGTTATTAAGTACTGGATGCAATCCACACAAAACGAATGTCCGCATTGCAGTACACTCCACTAGTGAATAAACAATAAATGGTTCAGAAAAAAAATTAAAGAAACATCCTATTGGAGTCTAAATAAACGTAACAAAACATGAAACTGTAAATTAAAAAATAGTACAATCCGCAAACTTACCAAATTAGAGGTAATATGTAACAAAATTCAAGCTACCTTATTTCCCAAGACGAGTTTGCATATAGGACACTCTTCAGGATTAGACGACCCTTTTTTTCCATAGTCTGCTTTCTCCAAATTCTGCAGATACAGTAATCGCCCCTTTTTCCGATTAAATTCATGGACAGCCAACGTTTCGTCTGTTTTCAGTTTCGCAAGATGGGTATCAATCTAAATAAAGAAGAACAATTTTAATAAACACAAGAAATACAGGAAGAATTTCTTAAATATAGGAAGAAACTTAAAAAGAAATGATTTTTACTTCATGCGGTTCAATGATATAGATGTTTTCATAGGTTTCTCTGAAACCAGTTTCCAATTCACTGGCTACTCGTCTGTTGACATGGGCCGAAGTTTTGTTAACTCTTTTCTCTCCTATCACACGTAATCGCAGCCGCAACTTGGCCATATTCAACTCATCAACGGCAGCAGCTTGATCGCTTAAACGTCGCCAATACACGCGAAGAAGCTACAACAATATCAATTATTATTGATTAATTAAGAAAGCATTACACTAATACGCAAAAGCATCAAACTAATTCGGTGAGTCACTCACTTAACGATAGTTACAGTTCTACAGAATATCAAACAAATCTACGAAAAAAAAAATCAGAAAAGATTATTCCCTGCAAATATGTTTGCATAACTTATTTTTTTCCGTCAATACTTAAATCGAGTTTCGAACACTGAACTGAAAGCTTTTCTTGACTTAACGTTCACGCCAAGTGGAGTAAACGTAAGTCAAGCACACGACAAGAGAGAGCTCGATGGACTTACACGAAATTCTCTCTTCATGGCGTCAAAGAGTTTCAAATGAACGTTTCCCCCTTCGATAATACTGGCTGGAATATCAATCTTTCTAGCAAACGCCAACAAACCTTGAACAACAATAAATATCGTTATAATTAATCAACTACGAAAGTTTAAAATCCGTAACTAAACAAAGACCAATATTAACGTGAAATGGAAAAATGAATCTGGGCATGAAAAGTTACATTTCAATATTCTCTCCGTGTCACCATCAGCCCAGGTGCCTTTGCGCAATTCGTCCATTAGTGCATTCGCAGCTTCATTTTCGTCGACTTCTTTCCTGCCAGCCATACGGAAGAGCAAACTTTCATAATCTTCAATCTGATCATGGGCGATGCACAGCTGGCACCTACAGACAGGTTCAGAAAATCCGTCAATTTGTTTTATATTTTACCTCCACAATATACCTTTTCTGTGTCTTGGATGATTCAGGACGTAAGTGGCAATAAGAAGCTTCTGTCGCTAGTACATCGAGCGATCGGTTCTTCAAGTCCTTGACGGCACTGTTTACTTCTTGGCGACTTTCGTTCACTTCGTCCAATCTTGAAGAAAGCAGGTACATCAAACCCGTCGTATTGTTAAACTGATTATGCACTCGTTCGAGTTTATCTTGACCATAGCTTTCCGCCAATTTTTCTTGAACTTCCAATACGCAACGGGCATCCAAACCCATTTGAAGAACGCGGGTTAATAAGGCGGTCCACCACGCCTCTCCCAACGCGTTCATTTGATCTTCATATTCAGCAACTTTGGAAACAATCGGATTCAGCCTCTCTTCAGCTTTAACAATCTAAAATAAATGGATAGGATGTCGAAATCCAATAAGACACGTGCCACTAATCTTTTACGATTTCCCAATCTATGATCGTGTTTGAATAACTCAAAGTATACGTTATTTCAGAATCTTACATTAACAGCGAAGGGACTTAAGTAATGATCTTTAAGTTGATCCACCTCCTCTTTCAATTTCGAATCCCTCAGCGTCGGAGCAATCTTCGCTTGACTATAGTCCAAAACTTCTGACAAATTATACGTCGTATGCAATAACTAAAAACAGGGATTGAGTAAGCGATTAGTGAAAATATCAACAAAAGGCAACCAGAGGCTTACCTGAAGTGTATCAGTTTTGACCACGCCTTTCAGCTCTTCATTCTTCCTTAGAACTGTCCGGTACATTTCGACAGCTTCCACCCAGTCCTCTTGAATTACGTGAACTGCTGCAATACCATTCACGGCTGCTACCCATAATCTGTGTACATCTTCGCAATCCACAAACGCTTTCTTTATAAGAGCAGCCAGAAGTTGTTCCATGGTTAAAGCCGCGCGATTTAGCGACACGAACTGTCCTTTAACCATTTGGGGGTGACAACACGCTTGTCGTAATCTTAGTAACGGATTCAGCAACTGGAATACGCAATTATTATTGTTATTATTATTATTTCAATTTTTTCTTTTTAGAAAATTCTCTGTTCTTTTGTCTATAACGGCTAATAAATGACTTCCTCTATTGACTAAAATAACTTACTTTACTGAGAGTCTCGCGGTCAATGTCACTCAGACGTAAACTCAGTTTCCCAAACGAATCAAATCTCGTTAACGCATCGCTCGTGCAACTCGTATGCTGCTGCTTATAGAAATGACTTTCCACTGGCGAGAACTTCAGCCAATGCTGCGTTTGCGTCTGCTCCGGTATTCTAATTTGGTGCTTGACATCTTTCTTATTGGAGCGCCAAAACACGTGCGCCAGTACCGTGGCCAACGTCTCCATTCTCATCTCCGGGTCGCCCATCAAGAAATCCTTCCGGAAAACCTTAAATTGGTCATAAGGTTCCAGCTGCAAGAACGTAAACAGCCCATACAGATCGGCTACTGATTTCTGTATTGGTGTGCCCGTAACACACCACCTGAGCTGCGTGGTAAGACGTAAAGCCATTTTGGCTGCCTGTGTACTAGTGCCTTCTACCATTTGGGCTTCATCCAAGCAAATCCGCCACCAGTGAACACTCACCAATGGCGAGGGCGTGGTCATAAAGGACGACGTGCGCCTTAAGCGCGGAGGCTCGTTTAAGGCCACGTCGGCGAAATGCAATTCTGTACGCAGAACTTGGTACGTCGTGATTATAATATCAAATTGTGCTAGATCGCTCGGGCGGAGATAGCCGTGCGTTTTAACGCCTTTGTAGAATAAGATTCTGCAGCGTGTACTGACATGGCGACGGATTTCACTGATCCACTGGTAACTAATCGTCGCTGGCGTTATAATCAGCGTGGTACCGGAATTTACTGGGTCGCGTTTGCAGGTACATAACGGACAAAAGTATTCCAAAGCAGAAATACGGCTGGGAGTTATGTTCAGGCAAGACGGGTGCTGCCATGTGTGGCAGTCGTTACATTCGATCGGCGTTTCTTTGGAACTTTCACCCGTTCCGCAAATACAGCGGATTTTGGTTGAACTAGAAGTTGAATTTGAAGTATTGGGTTTGGATTTGGAAGCGAAGTTGCTGCTTCGAAAGGGCGCTAGAGCTTCGCTGTAGAGTTGGAGAGCTCTTTGACGCGTTTCGGATACTTTACGTGGGCACTGGCAGTGCACGCTAAGGTCAGTGTGGCTTTGCACGACTTCTTCGATGATTTTTTCAATGCTGTTGCGAGCTTTTTTGGAAGGTGAGCTGGACACAAACTGAGGTTTCCCACACTTCTCGCAAAAGGTTTCAGAGATTTGGTTACTTTTAGGACGCGCACGTTTTTTAGGCTCTTTTGGAGGATCAAGACAAATTTCTTCCGTGGCTTTTTCTTCAACAACTAATGCAGAAGGTGGGCTGAGATCTTCTGTGAGTGATCTCTCCTGAACACTTGCTTTGGTGTCGAACACTTCAGGGAATGATTTATTTTTGGAGCCTTTCTTAGTCTTTGTAAGGGATAAAATGTTCTATAAAAATAAAATTATTAATTGAAAAGATTTTCTATGGACGATTCAGAAAAATAAGATCATTTACAATACTATTTGTTATATCTGTCCTCACGCTTTATTAAAATTTCGACAGATTATAGTTGCCTTATTGCTACCCGTAAAAGCCAATTTACGCAAAACAAACAAAACTTAAGTTTTTACCTCATCTATGGTGGATGTTGGAGAATTGCGTTTATCTAAAGAAGACGGGTGAGGATTGCTGAGAACAAGCGCCAAAACTTCGACAGTTTTGCCTAAACCCATTTCATCTGCTATAATGCCACCCAGAACACTGCCACCAATGTCGACGTCCGAACTACCTGTTACACACAATTATGAAAGCATTTAAACGTTTTTTACCTCCCAGGTAAAAACCGCCAAAAGAGGATTTACCTGCAATGTTGCGCTTCTGTTCCCGAGAAAGCATCCATTTTAAAGCATCCAGTTGATAAGGACGTAGTTCAGGGATTAAGCCTCTGTTTTTCAGTTTGGTGGCTAGTTCGTCATCACAGTAAGATGAAGAGCGGCCTTGGTAGGTCTGTTTTGCTTTAACAGCAGTGTACAAATCATCCACGTGAAACTCTGAATTTTCTACATCACAAAGTAGGCATCAAGGGAAGTGTTCAACAAAAATGACAAAGTCTCAACATGGACATGCTATCAAATGATAAACTGCACTGATCTTCAACAGTCGGTAACCCAAACCAGTCTGCCATTTCATCGCCCTAAATTTCAAAACAACATAATTACCTTCCATTCTGTAATAACGAAAAGCTGTGGAGTTTTACAACGAGTAACAGAATATTTTGATTAAACTGGAAAAAAATCTACTGCACACATGTTTCAAATCTTTCACAACCGCCAAAGCAAAACATAACAATCTTTTGTATCGATTAGCGTAACTCAATTGAAAATCGCACAAGAAAGATCGACCTGGCCTTGGATTCGGTTACCCCGCGAAATTCGAATTATTAGGGAGAACTGCAAAATCCGAAACGCCGCCCTTATGATTTTGAATTACGGCAGACGCAAAGAGGCAGACGAAAAACAACTCCAAAAACAAACAGAAGTTTGAATAACTCATTGTTTACCTACTCCAACAAATATTTTATACAAGTAAATGAACTGGTAATAAGTTTTCTGTAGAAATTGATAGAAATTGAGTGCAGGTGCAGGTAGAGAACTACAAATTCATCATTCATACACAGAAGAACAATAGGAGTGAAACATTTATTGGATAAATGGCTTTCAAGACGCGAATGTCGAACGCACACGACAGTAAGTCTTTGTATTTCAGACACAACCCGCAAGCGGGTTTCAGAAAAAGAGCACAGAAGTACGGAATTGACACGCCCTCCAAAAGCTCCAACTGACCCTATAATCCTTTTTAAGTGTACCATAACCAGGATACTCTGGAATTTTTAACCACTCTCTCATACATAACACGACTCGACAATCGTCACATTACTTAAGAAAAACGATCCCTTCACTTAGCATCACTAGTTTACAATTCGCTTTGCTGTTTGCCGAAATATTGCAGTTTGGCAGCAGGGTCAGGAATGATCTAAGATTAAAAATACGTGCACACGTTCAGTACACAGTTAACATTAAAACAGAGTGTTAATTTTCTTATTCTTTTACCGTATCGCTGCCAGGTTTCCATCCTGCAGGACAGACTTCGCCATGTTTGTCAGTATACTGGAATGCTTGCACTAAGCGCAAAGTTTCGTCTACGCTACGTCCGACTGGCAAATCGTTCATGGTAATTTGACGTAAAATGCCTTTTCCGTCAATAATAAACAAGCCTCTACATTACAACATGCGAAAAAATGGTTTTAATTAGCAGCTTTCCCGAAGATGTCCTTTGTATTACCGCAGCGTGTGTCCAACATCGTCCAAGTATACGCCGTAATCTTTGGCGATGCGATGAGTAAGATCGGACAGTAACGGAATAGTTAGCTGACCCAGACCACCTTCCTTTCTCGGAGTTTTGGTCCAAGCTAAGTGAGTGAAATGCGAATCTACCGAACACGCCACAACTTCCGCATTAATAGCCCGAAATTCCGCTGCGCGTTCGTTGAACGCCAAGATCTCCGTTGGACACACAAAAGTACTGAAAGATATATTTAAATAGAATTATACACAAATTGCAGAAACATTAGGTTACAGAAAGATTTACAAGAGAAAAAGTACATATAAAAATAGCCATTTATATTGCCTCGGTACGATAGAGGAAAAAAGTTCCCCTATAATAACATACAATTGGACGAAACTTCCAGAATATTTTTGCAAACGAAACTTACAAATCCAATGGATAGAAGAAAAACACCAAGTATTTGCCCTTGTAATCAGAGAGTTTAAGATCAATAAAGCTTCCGTTCACTACAGCAGTGCCTTCCCAATGCGGGGCAGGTTTGGAAACTGAAATAATTCGATACGTTATTTAAAGAAATCTGTGAATAGCTGTGTTTACTCATAGCTTTGGTCCATTGCAGCGTATGCCCGCTGCTTTGCCCCGTCTCCCTTGGGTAAACTGAACCCCCTGCGTAAGTTTGACATGCTTCTTCAGCAAATACGGCATGACTTACACATGACAATGCAAGAAGGACAATGTGTAGTAAACGAATATGTGCTGGAAATGACATATTGAATTTTATGGTAATGTTAACTGGTCTTAATCACCAGTTTGTTTGAAAACCGGCCCCACTGCCTACGTGGAACGCAAACAGAGCCACTATGTTACTCTCACGCCAACTGCGGGATACACATACACTACACGCAACATGTTGAACATGGCTTTTCGAAAATAGTACAATATTCGCTAAATTACATGAAGAATGTCATAAAGCTTTGTTAGAAGAATCCATAAAAATGGAATGCTTAAACTAGTTATTTCACGTATTACGTGAAGGCGATGGTGAAAAATAAGCCTGGCAATGTCAAGACAAGGTTAGTAGAAACAAGGTTGCGCCGTCCCGTGGCTGGAAATATAGATGGCGTTGAAGCGTGACGTCACCCGGATCCTGGAAGCGCGCCTTTTTCGAATGAAATGTTGTCCGTGAAAATATACATTACGTGTTATGCGCTACTCATTGATAAGTGATGAACGCAATTCTTGTATTTTTTGCCTAAATACACGTTTATATTATTCACACATTTAGTTTCGTTACTTATGTTTTTTCTTTCTTTATATATTTTTAATTCACAGGCCACAACAGCCGATCTGAAAGATAACGAATTTTTCTTCAGCCGTAACAGCTTCAGAATCATGTTTTGCGAGGAATGCAATCTACCCCTCTTTCTACTGCTTGCATTCGCATCTTCCTTTCCTTTTTTTCTAGTTTGTAGATTTTCGAACGTCTAGCGAGCAGTGAACATTTTGTCCCAACCAACAGCGAAGGTTTTTTCTATCTAACAGCGAACATTTTGAACTCGGTGTGAGAAATTTCACTGTTGGCACACGGAGAAAACAAGACATGAATGATAGTTTACAAAGTGTATTAATTCGTCAAAATAAACAAATGCATTAAGATTTGTGTTACAAAGTCGGATTTCTTGTCAAAATATAGCATTCACGATGCCTGGAAATCGTTGTCTAATGGAGGGGTGCAATAACTTACATGAAGTTACAAAAACACATGGACGACCTACAACAAGTCAAGGAAGGGAAAAAAAGGAAAATAAACAAACTTACAAACAAAAAAAATTGTATTATTTCTTAATACTACTTAATTAATAATAATGCTCTTTTGCTGCTCTTACTTTGGAATTCAGCGTAATAACTACCACTTCAGTAAACACACATCGCGTTTCTAACGTTTGTTTACCAGACTTTCCTGCTCAGGCAATGCCAGCCTGCACTTGGCGCTGATTGGCTGCATCCGCGTGACGTGTACCTTGAAACACTTACGCAAAGGGGCGAGAATGGCGCAACCTTGTTTCTACTAGCCTTGATGTCAAGATGCCTGCAAATGCCACTTTAACATGCTCAATTGATAAATTATAGTAACACGAAGAAGTTATAAAATCAAGAAAACTAGAGAAATTATTTCATAACGTATTAAACTGAACAAATCTACTTCGCCTGGCCCAAATTAGCCATGAGATTCTAATCCACTTGACAACCATAAATGTCCCATAACTTAGGGTAACTTTTTAGCGGTAGAAATCGTAGGCTATAATGAGAGACAGTATTAATGCTGCCACCTTGTGTCGCTTTCGCTAACATTGGTGTTAGCGTAACGTGTGCGAACAGTAAACGCATCTTACAAACATTGCGTTTCGTTCTTCGCGAATTAAAAAATTAGAAGACAAGACTTTTATCTGGATTAACGACTTAAATATTTAAGCATGTCTGTTTCTATTTCACGAAAAGAAGCGGAGGACTTACGCCCTTATATCGACAAAACCGTGACAACCTATTTGGGATTTAACGATGGAGAAGTCGTTTCTCTAGCCGTCAACTGTTTATCCGCTGGCTACGACAAAGATACTACACTAAGTAGCTTAACATAACCAAATTGATATATTAATGAACTAATCTCTCCTTCTTGCCCTGCAGTGAAATTGGAAAAAGTTCTAATGGACGAGCAAAAGGCCCAGAAATTAACCGATAGAATCTACGATTTGGTTCATCAGGCGCAAGCCTCCTTGAAAGCCAGTAAAAGGGTTAAAGAAGAGCCTGCTGATGGCCCAGAAACGAAAAGGTCCCGTTCTCGCTTCACCACCGATAACGGCGATTCAAATTCAGTCCCTTCGACACCAAGTGTCGGTCCTCCGCCGGCTCCTACCCCCAGTCCGGGCCAACTCTCAGCCGAGAAAATTAAAGAAATGATGGCCAACGCTCAACGAATGATCGAAGAGCGCAAAAAAGCCTTAGTAGCTTCTGGAATCAACTTAAACCCGCCCACCATGCCTCCAATTCCACCTCCAGTCGCTCTCCCTCCCCCCACAGTAATCATACCAGAAATTACACCTCAAGTGGCAGCGAACCCTTCTTTAGCTACGAAGGCCCCTTTTGCAGGACCTGTCATACCTTCCACCGTTGTAGACGATAAAGCGAAACGCATTTCAGACTTACAAGTAAAAAAATAAATATATATTATAGCTTTATGTGTCGATCACAAGATATGTTAGTCACGTTGAGTTCTATAGGCTCAAATTGCGGCAAAGCTGGCCAATGCTAGTGTGACAAATTTGGCCTCCAATTTGCCTAAACTGCCCATATCTGGAATGTCGCCATTAATTCCACCCATGGATGTCGAACTACCGAAAGGCAAGCCGGCGCCTCTGATTTTGGACGACAAAGGCCGAACGGTGGATTTGACCGGAAAAGAAGTCCAACTTCCCCATCATACTCCCACACTGAAGGTTTTTAATTTAAAATGTTTTATAGGAGTTGAGAGTACTATGATATTGTGCAGGCGAATATTCGAGCGAAAAAGAAAGAAGAATTCCGAGTGCAAACACATGAAAAACCGTCCCAAGCTGCCGATGAAACTGCGGAAAGTCATTTTTTCGATGCCAGAGTTATGGCTAAAGGCATCCAACGACCTAAACGAGGTTTTAATTTTCATGAACAGGGAAAATTTGTGCAAATGGCGACACGCCTACGGATGAAGGTATTTTTGTTTTACGCTTTCAATATTTCTCGTTTAAATTTGCTTGATCGTCGATCAGATTTTGCGTTGTTTAATTTCACCGTTTGTTTTATTGTATTTTCTGTTTACTTCGCCATTATTTTATCGGTTGGTAAATTCGGAAATAATGTCTCGTTGGAAAATAGGCTCAGTTGGAACGATTGCAAAGCGAAATTCACCAAATCGCTCGCAAGACGGGTATTGATTCAGCTACGAAATTAGCGTTGATTGCACCTCGCATCGATAAACAAGACGACGACGAAGGACCAGAAGTGGAGTGGTGGGATACGGTGATCCTTAAATCGAGAAATTATCAAAACGAAAGCGAAGCGCCCGACTTGCGCTACGAAGCGATTACGAATTTAATTGAACATCCAATTAAACTAAGAGCACCAAGTAAATAACAATTTTCTAACGCATATTTGTCACCCAAGGAAAATATATATTTTGTGCTTCACAGCTGACCCGTTAAAAATTCCATTCTTGCCCGTTTTCTTGACGGCAAAAGAACGCAAGAAGTTGAGGCGAACGAACCGTCGAGAAGCATATAAAGAAACACAGGAAAAAATTCGCTTGGGCTTAATTGCACCGCCACAACCTAAAGTAAGTCTTAACATTTCTTTCCCTGTTGCACAGTTTTAAGTTTTCGTATTGTGTCATGTTTTAAGTTTTTTTGGGGCAATTCAAAGCTATATACAATACATCCCCGCTTAAAATTTCTTCGTTTTTTCTGTGTATGTAACGAATTGTTCTAACTTTTTTATGTATTTAAATTGCGCATTAATTCCATTGTTGACTTGTTTTCCGAGTTTTGATATTGAAATTAGTTCGATATCACTTTGATGTTTGTTTGGTTGATCCGACTAGAATTGCTATATGTAAGCAGTAATAGAAAAATTTTGTTAGTTAACCTATTGTTTGCGTTTTAGGTGAGAATTTCGAACTTGATGCGAGTTCTGGGTACCGAAGCGGTGCAGGACCCAACAAAAATCGAAGCCCATGTCCGGGAGCAAATGGCCAAACGTTTAGCTGCGCACAAACAGGCCAATGCCGAGCGCAAGTTGACCGCTGAACAGCAACGTCAAAAGAAGATAAGAAAGATCAAAGAAGATACGAGTCTGCAAATTCACGTGGCAGTTTACAGGTACTGTTACAATTGTTTACATGGCCCCAGATATTTCACTAAAGCTTTTTGACCTTCTCTTCCAGGTTGAAGGACCTTTCTCACCCTAGTAAGAAGTTCAAAGTGGAGACCAACGCGAAGCAACTGATGATGACCGGCTGCGCAGTTTTGTTTAAAGATATTAACGTGGTTGTGGTAGAAGGCGGTCCCAAACAACAAAAGAAATTTAAACGACTGATGCTGAACCGTGTCAAATGGGAAGAAGAACCCATCAAAGGCCGTGAAGGACCCGACGCTGTTAATAGTTGTGTTTTGGTTTGGGAGGTAAAAAAAAATACAAATAAAGAGAATAGAACGTAAAATGTAAATAAAAAAAGCCTTTCGAGAGTGAAGGGGAGAAAAGATATTACGGGGAGTCAAAATGACAAGGTTGGAACTTATGGTGTTTGTTTTTCTTAGGGAACGACCAAACAAAGGAACTTTGGTGAAATGATCTTCAAGCTTTGTCCGACAGAAAGTTTCGCACGAGAACATTTTAGGAAACACGGCGTTGAACATTATTGGGATTTGGCTTATTCAGGAGCCGTTTTAGATAAAGATGCAGACGAGTGAAAAGACACGGAAGTCTACGTAATGGTGAAATATTCTGTAAGAATCCTATTTCGTTTTGAATAATACAAAATATGAAACATTTCATGGGTGGTTTTATTCCTAAAATATATTAATGTTTATCTTAGCTATTTGTACAATTTTCAACCGCAAACCTACTGGTTCAAAGCAATATTTAAAGGTTTCTAGCTTGCAATTCTTTTCCTAACTGAACAGAGTGTATGTACTAAAACGAACTAAGACAAACAACGAATGTTGAAAACCTCCCAAGTCAATACTGCAAAGGCACACACACAGGAACGATGAGATCCTTTTTCTCCGGTATCAAATCCCATCAGCTAAGAAATGAAGGGAACGTTGTTTCGAAACTCTAGTAATAAAAGTAAACACGAAGTCAAAACAAGGGTAAAAAAATAACGAAACTTCTACCTTAAACTGGTTTAATGTGACTAATTCAATGCGAGTGACCCGAATGATCAGAATGGTCGATATGGTACAACAATAAGCTCGAGTTTGTCCCATTGGGTAGAACCGTGTGCTCATCTTCACCAGCGTGAGAATGGCCGCCTAAGGGAGAAAAACAAGATGAGCGTGTAGCCTTGAAATGAAACAACACAATTCAAGGTGACCTTAAGCAAAATAAAAAACTCCTGTTTCTTAACTTCCGAACAGGCAAACTACAAAACTCCTTTGTTCTATTTAGCTCTTTTTCACTTATATGCTAAGTCGTTTGCTACAAGCAAGTCTTTCATTACCATTCCAAATTACTTCGTCCTCTTTTTGAGTATTAAAGAAAATCCCCCTCTCTAACATTTATTTGAGGATCACTTTTGGGGTTTACATCCGTCTTGTACTTGTAATTTTTTTGCATAAATAAATAATTAAAAGTTGATCAAAATGTAAAAGAAATATGTTATGTAAAAGGCCACCAATATGCAAATTATGTCAATTAAAGGTATAGAACTAAGTTAAGGTATTTTTTATTACGAGCGTGAACATTTGCTCCTTATTGGCTAGTTTAAGTTATTGTACGACTTAAAAGCAACTGCTATGCAAGCTGGTTTGACTGCCGACACAGGTAGTGAAAATCTGTCTCTTCGGTACATTTACAAGGTCTGAAAGTATTTACAGTTCTACAACCAGGAAGGGGGGCAAATAGAGGTGTTTTACCTGCGAATTCTGAAACTATCATAAGTCCAAAGCCAACCACAATGAAGAACCATTTCAGCAATCCTTTTTTGTGCTTTTGGCGTTCGCGTTCCATAATCTCGAAGAAAACTACGTAAAGAATAGTCCCACTGGCTATCCCTTGTAAAACCCCTATGACTAATATATGCGTAGGCGTTTGGGTCGTCGACAGTTCTGTTACAATCATGGCGATTCCGACACCGACCGGCGTTACCAAACCTAGCATGATCATGTAGAAAATGTAAAGTCCTCGTTGGACTCCGGCGGTGAGTAGCTCAATTCCTACGCAGAAGACTATGGCAAGTTCATGAACTGAGACTGCCGCGAAAAGAAACCAAACATCTTTAGCTGTCTCTTGCAAGCCGATCGCCATGCCCTCGAATACCGAGTGGAAAGATAGCGCAATGACGACCAGCAAACCGCGGACGGAGGCCATCACCGTCTTGTGGCGAAACGTATCCAAAGGAATTCCGTGACTGTGACCATGACCATGATGCTGATGACTATGTTGATGGTTGTCTTCCAACGGATAGGCTTGAACGCGCTCTTTCGAGTACTCGAACTTATACTCCGGAAGCGCTGTTGGCGGTGGCGCTTCTACCGATCCCGCGGGAGTACGCGGAGGCGAGGAAGGCGAGCTTAACGAAAGCGTGGAAGTCATCAAATCAGCTCTAGACGCCGAAGTCAGCCTGCCGGATAATCTAGCACCCATATTCCTCGTCCAAGTACCCTTACCGGGTTCTTTGCTCTTATCTCGGGACGAATTCTCTGCGTGAGTCGTGTCGTTACTTGCGGCATTGGTTTGCGCCAAAAGCCATTCGCCCAGTTCTTCCATAAAGTACACCAGGAAGAAACCGACGACGAGGATAAATTCTGCAATGGGGAACTCTTCCAAAATGGGCCACTGTGCGACTACCTGCTTCTTCGAAAGCTGAGCGCGAACCTGGAAGTAAACGCAAACGAAGCGTACAAAATAAGTAAATGAAAAATAAGGAAATGTCAAGATAAACACCACTCCAACACAACAAACAACGAGTGAAGAGAGAATTAGTCACACTGGAGGTTGCGCCACATGTTTTCTACTCTACTCTTATTCGCTTATCGCTTTGTATTCATTTATTCATTTTATTCGTCACACTCGCGTCAAGTTAGTTTGTATGTTAAATACCACGTCGAAAGGTACTACGTGTACGTGTTTTCCTGTATTAGCAAATGGATATTCTCAACAAGCTCTGGTGCACGTAATTACCTCTGGTACCATGTGTATGAAACAGGTAGCAAGGAGCAAACCGGCTCCGAAACACATCAACAAGGAAAGGAACAACTCAATGGCTTTCTTGCGTCGTTGACTACGTTGGTTTTTGCGCGGATCGGAGCTCAAATTGCTTCCCATACGTTTCAACTTTTCGTGCACAACGATTGGAATGAGTCCACTGAACAGTCGTAACACAATTAACAAAACCAAGGCCCCGATCTTTGTACTGGTCACTTCCTCCATATTCTATGTGTGTTAGAGACGATGTTCACGATATCCGTCTTCCCAAGCCGTCAACGAATTCGAGGTCACGGACGAAGGCAACGATTGAAACGTTCTTACGTTCCGCAAGGAAAGAACAACTTACGTAAACCCTAACACTGAATGAAATACGTTGTGTTATTTCACTTTCACCCGTAGCTGTAAACAGACAAAAAAGAATAAACCCCTGGCTGGGAAAAAAAATTACGTAGCACCTATGAAACTGCGTTTCCGGACCAAGAGACCGGACATGGTAACGGAAGTTCTTGGAGTTTCACAGCTAGTTTGCACCGTAAAAGGAAAGTTTGATTCTAGTATGTATATAGTAGCTAGTTTGTCTCTCCCCGAAGTCGACCGACTAACTAAAAGCTGGGTGTGAAGGAGAACTGGCTTTTATATACGGAAGGAGAGAAAACTAGTTTCTCATTGGACTAAGGGGAGAGGACTGGGACTATTCCGTACATACAGCTACAGGGAGACACACCTGTATACCTTTTCAAACAGACTACAAACCGAACGCATAGGAGCAAAGAAACCTTGGCTCAGTTTCCGTAAAGTAACGAACACCTAGAGGGCTGAACCTTCCGAATGACGACATAAAATACCTACGGAAAACCCCGGTCGTCTTAAAGACGAAATGTCAAGAACACGAGGAAAAGTTAAGACATGGTTACATCCTGTAGACCAAAGCAAGCAGAGTTGAATGTTACTATTTCATATTAAATACGGGCAATACTTTATTTTGCAAGACTCATACAGCAGCGAGTAAACGGTCGCTTATTAACACAACGTGCGGTGTTCAGGTTCGTATTGCCTACAAAGACGCCCAATATTCAATATTTGTAATGCGGTTACGAAGGGAAAAACAGAAAAAAATGAAGCTGGGTATTATGATTCCGGAACATAATATTCTTGTTGAAGTGTTAATGTAAGATTAGATTTAAGGGGTTCTACAAGTTGTCGCACGAATATCATGAAATCCATTTGCAAATACCTTAAAATTTTGTCGTTGAAATCTCTGGCAACCTCCCAACTAGGAAGCCCAAAAGGATCGAGGAGCTTCAATAAAATCTCAGAGCTTGTGAGAAAAACTGGCACAGGCCATCTACACAACACCAGATATGCAAACATGTGCGAAAGTTGGCCCGGGGGAAATCTTAAGTTTGTACAGGGTCTGACCATTTCGCACTCGTAAGCGCAATGCTCTCTTGCAAAACGGAGTTCGCTTCATGCGTTAACAACGTAAAGTTCTTACTTTCACTGCTAAGCAAATTTAGGTAAGCTATTATGTTTGCGTTTGTCCTTCAGTGAAGAGCGCACAAAGCTGGAAAATTCGAAAGCAGTAAATGGAGTGAATCCTTAAAAAAGTTGGTCTGTTTGGTATTCTTTTATTTATTCGCTTTAGTCAAGAGTCCACTAGAGCATTCACGACTGTACAGTACATTCAGACTTATACCCCCTAAAACAAGATTCGAATTAACTTTTAATATGATAGCTCGTTTCTTACCGGTATACTCCCATTTCGAGAAGCAGAAATTCCCAATCCGAGATTACATTCCTACTAAGGTTTCCTAAGAAGTATATTTATATAGCGAAGCCTAAATTTACCTAAGACCTAACTCTTCTACAAAGGTTCACCTCCCGAAACAATGCTACTATCATAATCACTGACTAGGATTCAACGTCGGAGCTAATTAGTGTCCTAATTTTTACTATCCAGGCGATATATAATTATTGACATTTTTATCAGTATTAAACTTTTCCTATGTCGACTCCGTTGCCAACACTTTATAATAGTGGAAGAAACTATACATAATAGGTCGTCGGATCGTTTGGGCACATTTCTTAAGCGGAATTTTCTCTTTTTTAAAATGTATTCATCCAATGTCTCAACGTTTATTTACAACTTCATTTATTCGTTTTCAATATTCCAAAGCATAATCCCTCTAAACTTTGCCTTATTTTAATGGTGTAAACATTTCAGAAAGTAGCAGTTTTATAAAATACAATTGTAATAGTGAGTCGAAGTTATCCGCACAAAAACTACTCTGCAATGCAAGCAATTCTCTTGAAAGCTACACAATTGAATCCAGGCTTCAATGAACTTTCAGTAAATGTCTTCCAATCTGTTATAATTTGAACTGTTTTCTCCTTTTTCGCCTGATACCCTACAAACAAGAAACTCAGGAGGTCCAGAATTGTAACCTGAACCTCCGGCACCACGCATCGCAAAAAAATGAAATAATTTGATATCAATGTTTAGTGGGATCAATTATTTAACACACACAAAAAAGAGAAAATACGACGCACGGAGTCCAAGTTCCACGTGACTTTATTTGATACACAAAACAAGGGTTCAAAGGGTTTTCAGCCTTCGGGGGATAAATGACTTTTTAAAAATTCTCCAAGAAAAGATAAAAACTAAAGGATACCACGTATCATAAAATTCCATAATAAATATAGAGAATTTGACTGTTGCACATATTGTCTGACCATTCCTTTTCTTTTACCATAAACCACGCATATGAAAAAATCCACACAAAATGGTAAAATAAAGCAGATAATAAAAGTTGTCCGTTTTTATCCTGCTCACTGGAAAGTTAAGAAAAATAAAGCTCCAATTTTTTCTTAAGCGTCTTCAATACTGAGCCTCTTGTCAAAGTGTCACAAGATCACTGAAAAACTTTCGAAAACGAACTAAAAATCTTGCTCCGCCGAGTTAGAAACGTAAGCACAATAATTTCCAAGAATTACTAGACTGCGAAACAAATTATGGTGACAAGAAACGGGCGACATTCACATTTGACACCGAACGCAGATCGCCTTTTTTTAGTTAAAAGCGCAAGAGAACCATTTTCTTCCTTCAAAGGGGAAAAAAGAGACTACAAGGAGTACAAGCACAATATACACATAGAAAAGTAGTGAAGCCTTTTTAAATGTACACAGAAAACGAAACTGGACACCATGAGACATTTTTTTGGATTTCGACTAGAAAGTTCTCTTCAAAAGAAGACGAAATTGCACAATAAACTTGACAAAATATTTTTTTTTTGGAACCAAAGAAAAAAAGGAGATTCTGACTACGTTACGACATCTTTTTTAAAAAAGAAAAATGTGCAGTATTTGACGGACGTGGGTAAAATGAGGTCAAAGAATGAGATTTTTGTGTTTCTCAGAGGAATTTTTTTTTCACAACATACTTTTAAGGTATTTTTTTCTTTGGGATCAAGGAGGGATTAAGTGCTGGTTTGTTCTCTTTGAAGTACTTTGACGACGCATTTTTGGTAATTAGAACATAAGTAGATTCATCGTACGTCAGTAATGTTGGCTTTGGACCCAAAAATGCGAATCAACTGATCTTCGTAATCGTCAATGTTGCGCTTCATGAGATCTTTGCAAGGTCCTAACAACCGTTCGAACGCGTCCACATCCAGAACTAATGTAGATAAATACGAAACAAAATCAAATTAATTTAAAATGTGCATTTCACACGATTTTGTCACATCTACATTTCAACTACAATTGTCACATACGACTATAAAATGTGTTTTGTAACTGTAATAGATTTCTTGTAGCTTATGTAAATCTTAACTATTACGAAGCTCTTAGAATTAACTCACGTATATCTTTTTAAATTGTTAAATCTACTTACAAGCCAGTCGAACTGGTCCTATACAGTTGACGGAAGCGGCACGAGGCCGATGTGTCACCAAGGCTAATTCTCCGAAATAGCCTCCTTTTGAAATGCGACTCACCTGTAAACAGACAAAAAAAGTGAATTAGTGTCGAGCCATTTTTGCGTTATTACACAAATGATAATCCTATTTGTTCTTCTTCTTTGTGACTACGCGAGTAAAAGGAATATGGAAAAACATACAACACTAGAGCATCGTGGGAAAAAGAGTAACGTCGATACGCAAAATGAAAAGGGAAGTACACAAAACTGATACGAAACCAAGACAAACCTTTAGCGAAACAAGCGTTCTGATTAGCATTTAGATCAAGTTACACGATGTCCTTACTAGGCCAAACGATACGAGTAAAGCCGTACAAATCGAACTGAGAAGATTTGCTCATGGGGCCTCAAATCTCACGAAAGCGGATTTACAGACGGAAAATTCAGAGCAAACACACTCCAAAACTTCGAGTTATTCCACATCTAATTATATCCCAAACGATGCAAGAAATTCTACTTTTCATGGCAGGAAAACTGTTTAAACTAAGACAGTTCATAACGAATATGAGCAATCAGGACAGAAATGCTTGCTGCCTCTCAAAAATGACTTCCAAATGTATTCTTGTACCATACGACTGGAATTAAATATAGTTTTAAGGGTATGACCTACATTACGAACATTTCTAAATGATCCTTAACGAGAAACAAACATTAGATGAAATGGCCTAATAAGTAAGAAACCTTACTTCTGCTTCTTGTCCGTTCTCATTCACGACCGAGATCTGTACCGTTCCATCTTCGACAAAATACATTCCATCCGCATTATCTCCTTGGCGAATAACACAATGTCCGTCCGCGTACGTGCGAGGTACCAGCGCATCAGCTAAATTCATTCGTTCGTACGCCTATTTTGACAACAAAAATACAACATCCAAAGAGAAAGTCAGAAACAATTAATACAAATACACATAATCTTGCAAATAATCTATGTGCAGAGCAAGTACCTGACAACAAACGTACCTTTAAGCAGCGTAGTAATGGAACACCTTCTAGGAGATTTTCGTACAGTTTCCTTTTCCGGAAAGCGTTCTTGAGTAGAATACGACGGAAAGTCGGTCGATCCATAGCCCACAAAGAGCCGGGACCATCAGCTTGGATAGTCGCGGCTCGGGGCATGTTGTACATTAAGGCCAATTCGCCAAAACTTCCGCTGTTGTTATAGCGACCCACTAAACGCGGTAAACCTTCTTCATCTCCCACAAAAATATTGAACGAACCACTATGGAAAAGGAGCACACAGAAAGACACACTAATGTCAGGCTTTTCAAATTTCTAATTCAAGTACCTTTCTTAAGCACTATGTTTAGTTACGACAATAAAATTATATTCTCACAACTCTTTTGCTCTTTTCAGTTTACCTTTCGATTACGTAGAAGTTATCGCCATCATCCCCTTGCTTGATAACGAAATCACCGTCGTTCACCAAACGCTCGAACATTGCATCCAAAACGTCTTGCATTTGTTCCTAAAGCAGAATTACATTAAGTTTCCGTTACTTTGTCCACAAGAGAATGCTTCATAAAGAGCGATGAGACTCGATAAAAAAAAAATCAGAACACTTACAGGGTCAAGCGACCTGAATAGGAAGATATTCTTCACAGCTTCGGATAATCTTTGACGTTGTTCATCAGATTTGGGGTAAATCACTTTCTCAGCTTCGTCGTCGTCTCCTTCAGGGTCGTACGCTTCTGCGAAAACGGATTTTCTTCGCGAAAAACGACTCGAAGGGGGTTCTGAATACAGAATTTACATTGTCAACATTTCTATCTTTTAACTGTTGCGTCTTAAAAATTGATTTGCCCATACATTATAGCTTCGTAAGACCATTGCTAATATTACTAATTACCTGGCATAGGCTCGTCACTTTCATCCGTTAGCATCGAATCTTCTGAGTCCTCTCTCAGCCTTCCATTGCCTTGCTGGTCCCTTAAACGAGTGAAATAATCAGCAGCAAACGCGACTAGATTGACTGGTCGTTCCACCAAACAATGGACAGTAAACTCCAATAAAAGTTCTTGTAATTCGGGGGAAATTTCATAGCGTGTCAGTCCTGCTTGTGCCATGGTCCCACTTTGCTGCGATTCAGCAATGTTTCTCTAATGAAACAGCACCAAAAAATGTTTAAAAAAATATACACAGTTAGACCCAAACCGCACAAAAGCAAATGGCGTCTGACAGGAGCAAAAGCTTCTTTTAACTCCTAACTTGGCACACAATTAAAGTTGTTTAACGAAGTAAGACATAGCACCAAGTAAGGAGGGTCATATAACATGCATAAGCTAAAGCCTTCGAAGGGAATACGGTTAAAAAAATAATGAATTTTTACCACCATAATAGCGCTTTCCCAGCTCGAAAAACACTACCTGTGTCACTCTGACGTCATTGATGAACGCCCCCGTGTGATAGTCGAACTAAACCAAAAATCTTTCAAAAAGTGTTTTAAAAAATAGAGTTCTCAAAGGAAACACACCAATTACCGAGTACGAAATACATGGTATTAGAAAAATATTACAGTATAATGAAGAAAAGGTAAGAGCTCACATTTATAATTTCCTCTTCGGACATTCGTAACAGGAAATTTTGCGGGAAATAAGATTTTTCTGTTAACTCATCACTACAATCCATTCGCTTCCATTTTAATTTTACTATCCTGCACAAGTGTGGTCTAATTCTATCAAATTCACTTTACACGGCTAAAATCATCAGACGCCTATGTCAATAGCGGAAATTCACCTGTGCCGGAACTTCCCCTTGTGGACTCAAAGATGGCGATAAGATCGCCAAACGTGGAATAATAGGGTAGGGGACGAACGGGCCCAGTTCCAAACCGGCCCACCTAGGCCAAAGGGGCACAGTTCCAAACGGGCCCACTCAACAGCCCAAAGGGGCCCACTATTTTGAAACATTGTAAACACCGTTATGCAGTGTGACTGCGTGAGTCGGCAACCTAACCTAACCTAACTAACCTAAACTAACCTAACTAACCTAACCAACTAACCTATCCTAACTAACCTAACCTAATTAGCCTAACCTAACTAACCTAACATTGGGCTCATTCGCACTAGTTGCGAACAGTTGGGCTCTTTTGTGCCAGGTGGGCTCTTTTGATGTTTGGGCTCTTTTGAGGCGTCGTCAGCAGTGTTTCGGAACGGCGTTCTTTTCCGTTCCTTCGCAATGTTCGACCGTTCCGTTCCGTTCTTCTGGTTAACTCTCACCGTTCCGTTCCGGTGGATTTTCCAAAAATTCCGTTCCGTTCATTACCGTTCCGATATAAATATCGAGTTTTAAAAAAATGATTAAATATCGATATAAATTAGTAATTTAAAAAAATTTAAAGCGGGAAATTTAAAAGAAAACTTTTGTTATTTAAAGCCCTTGGTAAGTGAAATGACAAATTTATCCGATAGCCAACAGATGACGTGCCCGGAACGGAAAAGAACGGTCCGAAAAAGCCGTTCCGTTCCCGTTCATTTACGACATTTACGAACAAGCGCCGTTCCGTTCCCGTTCATTCACCAGGTAGTGCCATTCCGTTCCGTTCAAAAGAACGGAACGATTTCGGGTCCGTTCCGAAACTGGTCGCCGCAGCATAACAGGGTGTTTACAATGTTTCAAAATAGTGGGCCCCTTTGGGCTGTTGAGTGGGCCCGTTTGGAACTGGGCCCCTTTGGTCTAGGTGGGCCCGTTTGGAACTGGGCCCGTTCGTCCCCTTCCCGAATAATAACGTTTGGAAAGTAAACAAAGCAGAGCTCGCGCCTTTCGTGCATATTTTTTTAAAAAAAATCTAAAAATGAGCACAAGTGACCAGAGCATTCCATCTGTTCTAGTAAAAAGCATTGATTGCAAACAAGGTGCCGTCCGAGCAGTCCGATTTAACGGTATAATTTATTTTTTAAAAAATATTCTCCCGTAAATCTCACGATTTTTACTTTTAATTAGTCGATGGCAACTATTGCATTACGTGTGGATCAGACAAAAGCCTCAAACTATGGAACCCTTATAAAGGTGTAACCTTGAAAACGTATTCTGGTCATGGTTACGAAGTCTTGGATGCTCAAGGCTCTTGCGACAGTAGGTAAAGCGTATTCCATTTTTTTAATCAACGAATTCCTATATCTTGAAACAATTTTCAGTCAGATTGTATCTTGCGGTATGGATAAGTCGGTCATACTGTGGGACGTAAGCACAGGACAAGCTGTTAGGAAATTCCGTGGGCACATGGCCACTGTTAACGCCGTTCGATTTAATGAAGAATCAACCTTGGCTGTTTCAGGTTCCGTAGATGGTTCTGTGCGGTGCTGGGATTGCCGCACGAAACAAAACACGCCAGTGCAGGTGTCTTCTCTTGCTGTTTTCATTACTGTTTAGAATTTCTTATAGATTTTAGGTCGACATTTTGTATTCTTGTGAATAATGTATTTAGTTAATTTTTGTTATTGTAAGGTGATGGAAGAAGCCAAAGATAGCGTTACATCTGTGCAAACGTCAGATCATGAAATTTTAAGCGGATCTGGGGACGGGAAAGTTCGTCGTTACGATATCCGGAATGGCCAATTTATGACGGACGAAATGGGCCATTCTGTCTCGTGTGTCAATTTTACACGTGACGGCCAAGGCTTAATCGTTAGCTGCTTAGACAGTTCTGTTCGGCTTATGGACAAGGACACTGGCGAAATGTTACAGGAGTATGAACTACCTTTTTTTCCTTCACATGTGTGAACCGTTCCTCCTAATAATTGCTTCGACAGCTCCCACATGTTACACATACTCACGTACTCTTTTTTTACCGCTTTCTTAATATGTATTCGGATAATTTCGACACGCAGAGATATATTTTATTATAGGTGGTATTATTGTATTAGTGGACGGTATCGCTTCCATCTGGGTTATTACTTTTACGTGTTTCATATCTCAGGACAGTTTATAACTAAGTCTTGTTTCCTTTATCCTTAAAGGTATACTGGGCACTTAAATAAGGATTATCGCATCGACAGTTGTTTGAACCATACCGATACTCAAGTTGTAAGCGGATCGGAAGACGGACACGTCTATGTATGGTCGCTAGTACATGGAACCATTTTGGCCAAAATTTTGCATCCGGATAGCCGTGTGGTCCATTCTCTAACTCCTCATCCCAGTGAAATTTGCTTAATTACTGCCGCGCAGGGGAAAATTTTTGTTTGGAGGGATCATATTCCTGAAGACGACGAGTAACCACCTGAAATTCTCCTTTCCTTGCGTGAATGTGTGCTCATTTCTTTTGATGTATTTGAACAATCTGTACCAGTTTTTATAGAGTTCTATTTTGTAAATAAAAAAGAAGACAACACAAATCTGAACACTGAAATTGAACAAGTTTAACCCTCAGTCACTGGGCTAAACCTATCTTTGTGTTTCCCGAAAGAAACCAAATTAACTTAATTCGAAGCCAGCGCCAGATTCTAAGGCGTAAAGGAGTTTAGTTCGTAATGTAGCTTCGTCTTTAAATTCTGGAAGTTTCAACAAGTTCATACAAGTACTGGCGGTGGGCAATCGATCTTCGGCACCAGCATTTTGGATACAAAATGGTGGATCCAATTCCTTCAAAAGGATACGAATAAAATTACTAGGTTATTTTTTTTTTATTGAATCGACCGACGTACGCTTGTGCATGTTGCCGGCTACTTAAATATTAAAGAGCATATTAAATATTAAACAAAATAAAATATAAACAAATCAACAGTACGCTACACGCCTAATATATAAAGAAGATGATACTTCGAATGTAAGTAAATTTGTCAAATTACTTTAAAACCGAGTAGAGGAGGTCTAGAGCAACTTGTGACGTAACGGAGCAACTTTCGGCGAAGCGTATCGTCAAAACCGTCTACTACTCGCCAAAAATTCTTAATGACTTGATGATCGGGGTTGTAGCCACCCGCGTAATTCGTGTTCCGCTTTAAGTCTTCCACGTCTATGGGAGTGTAGGCCCCCGAAATCAAGATTTGCAGCTCACGGTAGTTAAACATTTGCAGCCACTCAATGTCCACCACGTTTGCCAGACCCTGTCAGGAAAAAAGAAGATAAATGAAATCGGGAAATTTAGAATAGTACTAAACAATCATTTCAATAAATTAGGCAGCGTACTTGTCGAAACGCTTGACACTGTAAGCGGATTTGGCGATTCAATTTGTAATCTGCCACCAAGTGAATATATTCGATACGATTAGCTGCCGTGACAGGAATATTCGATCCATTGGGTTTCAATTCTTCAACCTAAACGAAAAAAATGACAAGTGAAACATGAAGACAGGAAAGAAGACCTATCTACATTGGTCTAAAGACATAATCATAAGATCTGTAAAAATATATCCAACCAACTGTAAACAACTGAAAGGAGGAATTACATTCGGGCCTCACAGTATAGATATCCTGCATATATTATTTACTTTTATGTTTGAAAATAACTACGTAGTTTTTCTTGTAGAAAATAGTAAGTGGGCTTTCCAGCATTCCAATAAACTGTGTCGTTCGACCGACAGTCCATCAAAAGCATGGCATAGCATACATAGAGGCACCACGTAAATAATAAGTGATCAGTTAAAAGTACCTTAGTTTCGCCCAACTCGCTGCTGACTAACGTGAAATCCAAGCCCAACTCCGACACGTCTCCTTCGTAATGTCTCAAAGACAGTAAATTCCGATACAGTACGGGATCTAAGGATGCTAAATGATGAATATCTGCCGTAGCTTGCCCCAATAGCTTTGACAAGTAGAAATCTGCAAAAGGTAACTCCACTAGTAAGTTCTCGTACAAAGCCTAGAACAAAAAAAAAATACATTATTCTTCAACATAGTAAGGTATTCTAAAATAAGAAAAACAAATTAAATAAAAAGCAACTGATCACTATTTGGCCTACTTACTTTGCCTAGCATTCGCCCAATAAAGTAATAATGTTTAGGAAAGTCTTCTACGATGAGATGGACATTCGGGTTAGGGTAAATCAAGTTATCGGTTGTCATCTTAAAAAATCCTCTATTTGGATCAAACGAAGTCTTCAACAACTCCGTTAAAAACTCTCTAAAAATGCCTCCCCCATCAATGCCAGCTTCATCTAAGCCGACGGCATTAATGAGCTGGACTCTCATTTTGAGCTTCAAATTCGGTTCTACAAAAAGCAATATCACCAATGTACGTAAATAAAACTTAAAAATGTGTATAATGTCGTAAAATTTTACCATTTTCAGGAGAAAGCTTCTCAAAGGCGTCTTCGTACAAATAATTCCTGCGTACCATTACGCTGATGGCTGCACCTTGCAAGAAGTGGGTCATATCACCCTGGTGTTGCTGCTTTTCTGCTGTTAATAACTGCTGAAACGCTCGTACTCGGTCCGGAAACGAGATTACAAAAGGAATCTCTCGCAAAACTGCCAAAGTGCGAACTTCTCTTGTGGACAAGGGCGGTCCTTCATCTTCTGCAAGAAAGAAAACAACAGTACTATAATTAATATTAGCTAAATAAAATAATACAATCTAAAACAAAAGTATTTCCAAACATGTTAGTACGATTATGTGAGCAATACTTTACCGGGTGTTTAGTAATTATCACAACTTCTAAGAGTCAAAGAATTCCAAACAGATAATTACCTAGCTGTGTCCTACTTAACGACATCAAACCTCTGAATGGTCGGTACGGACGTGTTTGACCTCTCCGGAAAGAAATTTGTGGCTTATCATGAGGTAACGAGACTCTCGGCGAAATCCACAAATTCGGAGGACAAAACGGGCGTTTCGTATCACGACTATGCAACTGTCTTACCAAATGGACTGTAACCTATTAAGAGTTGTCATTTTAATTATATGTAACAATATTCGAAACCAATCATTTTTCCACCTGATATGCTTTGTTAAGTAATTCTTACTTTAAAAAGATGAATCCACGTTTGCGTGCTCTGTGTGTCTTCTACCACTTTGGGGGTACGTTGCTGACTAAGTGGCGCAAATCGATGGCTTTCAGCCCGCGAATCCGGGTAAGCCAACTCCACGAGACCCATGCAAACGTCTTTTAACGTATTACACATATCAATGACTTTGTAAATCGTGAAAGGCATCGCTTTGATACCGCCTTTGCTCACATCACCTAAAGTATAGAAAAATTTATAGAACTACAGTGTGAAGAAAATGAACCTCGCAACTCTTGTGACGAGGATTTTACGAACCGCAACATTCGCATAAATTAAAATGAGTAAATCTATACATATTTAAGAAAATCACGATTATTACTTGAAATTTCGCCATAAAATTCGTCATCATGGAGAGTAATTAGCAAGTGGCTAAACAAAGCGCAAAAAACAGCTAACAACGGAATCATTCTCTGACTGTCTTCCAGAGACATGGCCATTCCTTTCGCCAGTATCTGAATTAACGGTTTGGCTTCGGAGGTGAATAAGGAAACCTGTGACGTCTTCTGAATTACGAACCACAACTGGCGCAAAACGGACGGCTTGAAAGCTAATGTATACAGAATCCTAAAGGGGTTTCATACATTTGGTAAATTTGTGCGAAATATTTGCGGAAATAATTTACAATAAAAATAGTAGTGAAAGTTATGAGCTGTGCAATTAATTACCGATTGCGATGCAATGCGAGTTTATCGGCAAGGAGTAACTGATGACAGATTTGACATAAATTCGCCAAAGTTTCTGGTCCTGCTTGTGTGCGATCTACAACGGTGATAATATTTTGCACGAAGTACGGCTCATTTAGTAGGAGAATGCTATTTCCCACCAAGGCTCTGATGTCTTCGTCTCCGGCCGAAGCCATTTCCACATCACTTTCATCCTCTAGATCATCATCATCCGTTCGATCAGTGGAAATTGTTCTATAATGAGAGACGCACGCAGCGTGTTGTCCCAGAACGGCCAAATATTGACTTAGAACCTGTGGATCTTTCAAACCTGTAAGAAAACAAAAAGAAAAAAGTTGAAGACAAATAAGAATACAAAGCTTATATCACTTACTCGAATGGTTGTGGCCAAGGATGAGTAAACTGTTCCACAACCAGGGATTCACATCTTTGTGGCAGCTTGAAACAGTTTGGATGAGCTCCAGAAGTGGGAAACGGTTACCGAAAGCTGCTAGTGATGGTAAGACTAAGTAATCAACTTGCTCGGAATATCTTCTCATGAGAAAGGCTTCTGAAAACGCTGTCATAGCGATTTTTCTGTGGAAAACAATGCGGGTCGAATAAATATGTTGTGACGAATTTAAGACAACTTGAGCTCCAACACAATGTTCACGCTGTGCTTTATTTCATGTTTTTACTTGTAGTTGGGATCAACAGAGGATACTTGTAAAGGTTTTAACAGCAAGTCGATGAGACTAGCAGCTAGTGCCGTGGGTGGTCTGGACGTTTTGCTAAGCATTGGTGGAACTTTGGAGTCAATTATGTACCTCAGGTTAGCATAATAACCTTTATTCAAAAAATTACACTCTTGTATAGATTTGCATGTGTAATGTGCTATTCAAACTTGACAATTTACCATTTCTGAGGACGTAGGTTAGCGTATGGGCTAAACATGATTCTGCATTGTGCTTAATCCACATATCTTTATTTGTCGCCGATTCCAAGATCCTGAAATGGACAGCTAGAGGAAATTTGCTCTCCAGATCATTTTGGATCACAAAAACCACGTGACGGAGCGTAATTTGCAGATATTTAGCGAGTCTCGTTGGCCAAAGATTCCTCTGATCTTGACAGGCTTGAATGACTGAAGGAAATGCTTTTAAAAGCAACTGTGAGAGCCAATTCTAATGAGATCAATAAATAGAACAACTTAAGCCATTTATACACAAATAGATTATGATTACTGGCGACAGAGCAATGCTCGCGCCGTATAAATTACAAATCTCGCATACCAACTTTGATGAGTCAAGCTTTCCATCGTAGAAAAGATTGATATATTTTAACAACCGAGCCAAAGTTTCCAAGTTAGAGATGTTGGGCACTTTTTGAAGAGAGTTCTGTAAGTCTTCGAACAATTTACGGTGAACTTTCTTCTGATAAGAACGAACCAAAAATCCTCGAACGAAAGCTTGGATTTTCACGGCACTTTCGACCTGCTTTCTTAACTCCTAATTCATATAGAACTCATTGTAAGAACAACGGCTTAAATATTGTAAACATGAATTTACTTCTCTCTTTTGTCGTTCCAACTGAGCTCTGGATAATAATGAATCCCGCTGTTCTTTCCGGCTGACACCTCCTAAATTTTGCACAGGTTTGCGCCGAAAATTACCCTCAAAACTATACATACTTGTATCTAAAATTAAGACTGCTCTTGAATCCAAAACCAATTTTTTTCAATAGTGCAAGGTGTTTCGTAAACTTGGATCATTTATTTATTTTTCATTGCATGACTGGCAAGGCCACCTGCTTGTTTAACTGGAACTAAAGCAGAGCAAGAAAAAAGCGAGCATTGCAACTTGTATCTCCCATCTCTTCTGGCGTTTCGCAGGTTGTCCCATACTCATTTAATTTCTTCTTGAGTGACCTGACTTGCAAACGAAGGTGTAGTTCTGTAAGCTTTCTACAGATGGCAAATGCATGCTATTCGTTTCTTACAGACAGAAGTTGCTGATCAGCTTGCTAATTCGTAATTAGCTGTATCAAAAGAGCTTGTATCAAAAGAGAAATGCACGACAAATAACTCTGACATTATTCATTCATTAGTCCTTGAGCAGAATCTTGCTACGTAATCCAATTACTTAACTAGGAAAGACACATTGGTCTTGAACAAACAATCGGTCGTGGTTTTGAGCATTTTCGCGATTCTTCTGTCTTCGATTTTTGTTCTCACTTATTAAACAATCTATGGCGGAAACTTTTTTACGCTTGTTTCACGTAAAAAAATCTCATGGTTTACAGTTAGACTTTGTGACATTTTACAAATTGCCTTCAAACTTTCTAACAACTGTTAATTATCGAAAGTCGCTTAAAGAGACAGGAATTATAACTTTATTGGTATTCACCGATTAAATGTTTGCTGCCACATAGGCAAATAATTAGTAATTGCATGCAGTATCAGGTACTGCCATTTTCCCCTTTTCTTTGGATTTGCATCATGTCGAGATTTATCTGCGAAAGTCGGCTATTCTAAAACGCCCTGTTCTAACAGTATACTTCGCAATTACTTAGTACAGGTTCGATTTTCAGGCTGTAAACGATCTTCACCATGGAAGCTTCCATGTCGCATTAAAAGGGAGTTCGTATGAATGATGATTACACCATTTATATTTCCAAAACTTGAAAACATGCGTCTCTTGTTCAAATGCTTAATCAGGTTTATATTGAAATTAATAGTACTGATAATTCTCCTCCATCCCTTTTACGTAACAGATCTTTCATTTTCTGGGCTATTAGAAAATCGCTTATTATCGTTTTTACATTGCCATATGATTAGAATGGATAGCTCGACTTGAAACACATTTGGCGCATCCTTTGAACACTTTTTCAGACGAAAGTACGACGTATTGTACATAGTTATTCTTTAGTTTAAAACTGGAACTCACTGTTCCCTAAAGGAGAATGAACGCAAGCCATAATTATCGGTAAGTTTAATAGCCTCTGTACGTAATTATCGGTACGTTTAATAGTTTCCTTACTCATTACGGCAAAGTAAGGTAACAAAGAGATACAAAAAAGTTTGTTAAGAAAAACACGACAGCTCGTAATCGTTATGCTCTTTCAGAAGGCTTCCAGTAAAAGAAATAAACCTAGAAATAAAGTCAAGACCTACCGCTGAAGAAGTCATGGGAAAGTTTTCTTAATAAGGAGAGTAAGCAAGGAACTATAGGGAAAAAAATCTTTGCATGAACTTTTCTTAAGATCCTTCCTGCACAGTCGAAGTTTACGACAATCGGACACCCATATAGCTTTTGGGATTCGTTCTACCTAGAACAAACCGCGTAAAACGGCCCCTTGACCGAAAAGGAACGACAGAAGATTGACAACCGAAGAAAATGAACTATTGTCGTCTTCCGAAAAGTGACAGATTTCTCGCTCGGTAGCCTAACTACAAAAAGTTCGCTGTAGTACAAGAAACTGGAGAAAGAAAAAAATCTCTTCAGATCTATCAAACCGAAGAAGCTATCACATTTAAAGAAACCCACCCAAAGCTATAACACTAAAAATAAAAAATAATAAAAAAGAGGATGTTAAGCTGCAGGGAGGGGGGGACCAGTTAACTATTCTTGACTTGAGGGCAATTGTAAGAAAAGTTTTGGTCGCCCCATAAATCTTTCTAGTTTCTTTCAAATGCTCACATCCACGTACGTCCGTACACGTGTACTTAACTAGAATTTTCCCTACGGTTGGGGCCAACCGTCACGTAATCTTTGGCTGTCCATTAATTTCTGCCTGAAGATATACTTTTTATTTCATTTTGTTATTTTTTTTTCTTCTCTCGAACGTTTGTAACAGCACGCCGTATAAGAAGAAGACCTCCCCCACAAATGGCGCCGGCAAGTTTTCGTTTTGCAAGGCGGAACGGAATGGGTTATGGTCAGCATCCAATGTCGAGAAACGGTTGCCTTAATGAGGCCACCCACGTTGCCTTCACGCCTTAGCTTTTGGGATCCTCTCCACTCACTCTTCATTGTCTGGAAAACTCCCTCTACCAGTTTTCCAGGGTGAGTGTGAAGGGAGAGGTAGGAGAAAAAGCGAAAATTTTATACAGAATATAAACAGCCGTTTCCTCTTCACTCATGACCAACATAACGCTGCACACAATAGATTTTTCAACCCCTCCCACCACACGAAAAAGGGTGTCAGGATCCCTTTTCAATAGATTTTCTTGTACACAACTTGGTTCATCCCTAACACCCTTTCCTACAATTTAAATCCTCAAAGCTTCTTGTTTTCTCACGGACTAAACTCTTTGACTTTACATTTCGTTGCTATAAAAAGGGACTCGAAGCGTTCAAGCCTTGTTTTGCTCTCTGAAATGAGGGGAGTTTTACGAGAAATGAATTGACATAGACTTTTACAAGTAACTTCAAAAAAATACCATTGAAAGTTCTGCTACCTTTGGAAGAAAATGAATTCGGATCCAAATGAAGAAAAAACAGAAGAAAACACGGTTACCAACATAACACAAATGACGCAGGGTACTTCAACCATTAGCAATGCTTTCGTTTTTTTTGGAGTGTATTAGCCTGTGGCAGTTCATCTAATTAAAGAATACATGTGCTTCATACATTGCGGTAGGTCATAATGCTATAAACGAAACTCAAGTACTATCTTTCTTCCTTACTAAGGGCTTTGTCGGCAGAAAGAGAATTTCTCGATGAGGGTTTGGTTTCGTAACATTTCTATGTATCACGTAGCTGGAATAGGAGGTTGGCGTTTTCTTAAGTATGCTCCTCATGATCAGAGAAGTCAGCAACTCAGGAATTCAATGCTTGAGTCCTCCAAGCGTGAAAAAACACAGCTTTTACAGCCACCATCGTGGACAACCACCCGTTTTCTTCTCCTCGAACAAATACGTCGTGTTTCCAGGGCGATGGTGGATGGTGGTCCTCTACATTATGTCAAGAGACCCCGTGGTCTTGCCATGTTTCATGACCGGACCGGAACCACGTACCTCTGGGACTTGCTCACCAACTCGCTTTTTTTTCCTTCTTATTCTTTCGATGGGACACTTGGCGGGCCATGTGACAAGGGAAGGAGGATGTCCCCCAACTGAAAAACGGTTTCCCCCCGCTTTCTAGGGGTAGGTTGTTCAGGTCAATTTGCGAACGAACTCTTCGAAGTCCCACGACGTCAAAATGTGCTCTGTACCCTCTCGTTTCCTCTAATAAAAAGGAAAATAAAAAAATCGGTGGCTCCAAAAGCGCCATAGACTCGTTTCAGCGCCCACCGCCACCGCCACATCGGCGGGACAAAAGTTTTGGGGGGCTTTAGGTGAGTTAGTAAGTAAGTAAAGTAAAGTAAAGTGAGTAGTAAAAAGGGACCACCCAAGTTGGGGCGTCGAGATTAGAACTTTTACTCTTTGACAGCACCCAGGCTTCTCCTCCGTCAATGGCTGTTTGTAATGGAGAGATACCCCATGCCGTATATATACAGTTTTAAAGCCTTTGGGTTGTTGAGGAGGGAGAGGAGAGCTCGCCACGAATTAGGCGGGGTGGGATATATGTGTGTGGGTTCTAGGGTGGATTGGAAAGATAGAGGGAGGACGGTGGGGCGGCAGCAGGGACCCTAAGAGAACACACCGTAGGAAGTACCAGCAGACCACCCAAGTTGTCGCAGTACTAAAAGTTTAACGAAATTGAAAAATGGACAAGCTTTGGAGCTTATAAAAGCGCAGAAGTCGCCCATGAAACACTTCTCCGAAAATTCTTTTCTTTTTTTCAAACGCTTCCAAAACAGGGAGCCCTCGCTTAGCGAAGGTCGCTAGCAAGAAAGTTGTGACGGTGCAATAGCATGTTTAACCTACTGCACTTTAGTAGATAACTCCATGGCACACGATTTAATTTAGTTATCTCCGCACACATCGGCATACAAAAGAATTAAACACATACATACCACAACCTTGTGACATTACAGCGGAGAATACCGAAGCTTTGCCCATATCTGAACAGTATTACACCACACGTGACAGTTCCGGCAAAATAATGTCGCTTTTAATTGCGTATTAGCGGTTTCTAAGCAATCGCCTGTACGCATGAGTTTCGTCATGTGGTGAAATGGACAAGTTAACATTGGAGTGAAGTCGTTAGCTCATGGAAACGAGCTAGGCCCATGCCGTCAACCAATACAAAAAGGTCGTTAGCTTTGTATTCAATCCAAAGAAACTGTACCCAGCATGAAAACCTGGATCCCCATTTGGGTCCCTTGATGGGTCTTAAGGGGTCTACCGCAGTTTTCTGGGTATAGAACAGGGGTGTCCAACTCAATCAAAATTCGCCAACGTTGGCGAATTTTGAAGGAAAAATTGCTTGGCGAATTGGTGCTTCGGTAAACTACGCATACATTACCGATTATGTTCACAATTTCCAGACTTAACAGCATTTCACCTTATTGGTTGCACTCAAGGCTCGTTATTTGTGATTCAGCACTAAACAAACAGCTAAACTACAGCCAACATCCTTTTTCGCAGTTCTGACATTCGCGGATAAATAAATGTTATAGCTTTTTTTGCTGGCGGATATCGCTTTCTTGGCTGGTGGATATACAAGATATTTTCCCGGATTGCCAAGGTCGAGAATATTCAGAATTATCATAATAATGATTTGATATCACCATTTTTAGTGCTGATAAAAAAATCCCATATAGCAAGATCTACGGATTGCATGCAAGAATCGTTGGCGGACCGAAAACAATAAAATGTAAAGTTAATAGCAACGCTATGACTATTCGAGAAATCCCCGAACACATAGGTCAGATCGGAAATAACATAAGACGCCTTCACTTGAAACATTGAGAAAGAAATCAGCAATATATATGAAGACTAGTTCATGATTGTGTCGATTTTTATGAATCAAGAAAGAAAAGTTAGACACCTCTAGTATAGGTTTTACTTGTTGTGCATTTAATTGATACCACGATGGGGTCCGCGGCTCATGCAAGGCAGTAATATTGTGCCAGCAGCTTATGCAAGGCAGTAATATTGTGCCAGCGGCTTTGTGAAGCATGAAATAGGGTCCATGAACACAGAAATGCCAGAATTTGCTGGTCTACAGTCAAGAACGTAAATTTCCTTGGAAGTAATTAAGTGATTTGATCACAGTGTACCATAGAAAGCGAAACCTTCCGTAAATAACGCAAGTTACAACAAGAAAAGAACAATAACTTTTCATACGCACTCTGTGTCAGATCCTTCGATTTCGGGGGTGATTTATTTCCAAACCTTTCAATCTTGGAGTACGTATATAAAAGGGGAATGTGAGTTTAAAACTGCCAAGAAAGAGAAATTCCGAAAATTGAAATTGGAATGAGGGGATTTGATGCATACAATCAGATAAAAGCAGATCTCCCGTGGAGAAGTTATGGATTAACAATACATAGTAATATCCATACAATCAAGGAGTGTCTCTCTTATGTTAGCTCGGGGCTTCCATAATCTTGTTTAAGCGAACAAGAACTAAAGGGAAAGCCAAAAAAGTAGACGGATGTCTTAGGTGGGGGCCCCACAACCCATTTGTCACCTGTCCTGCAACACCTTAGGGGAGAACCCCCCAGAGACTCTCCCCCGAAATCCTTCCAGCTTCTGGAGTATTATCCGGATTTGCGTTCCCAAACTGCCCTACCACACACCTTTGGATCATTATCTCGAAGTTTCGTCCCTCAAGGTTATCTTCACACCCCAAAGAAGCTTAAATCCTTCTGAAATCAAAATCCACCCCCCATACCACCCGCATTCCCTGATTTCTCAGAACTCAACCGAAGTTGATCACAAAATTTTTAGACTGTTTTTTCTTCCTACAATTATTTAATGATCAGCGCATACACTTTACACGTTTTTAAGGTTGGAGACAAAAAGGACAAATGGAAAGTTTGCCCTCTTGATCCGTCGCAGCTCGTTAAGTTCAATCTACCGGAAACGAGGAATTCTTGTCGTTTGATAACGAACTAAGATTTCCAAGGATGTGGCGGGTGCTTTTCGTTGTTTTCCAACGTCGGTTGTTTCTGTGATGGTACGAGCCCTGACAGTTTTACAGCTTAAGTATATTATGTAAATCTAATAGTTTTCATAGTTATAAATGGAGTAAGATTTGACAGATGCTGACTCTTTGAGGCGCATTTCTCCAAGACACTAATTAAAACGTTTATTAGATGAATGGATAAAAAAACTGCCTTCATTATCTACTTATCATAATGTTTAATTTAAGTGGTCTTACAGGAAGATACTTGGAGGCAGGTATGGGCAATTTCGGATGGGACAAAAATGGTGGAAGAGAAAAGGAGTCCCAGTGACGATGGGATGTTTTTGGGACGTGTCTAAAGAAAAAAACCTGTGGCTTATAGGAGATCTAACTTATTTAGAGTCCATTGACTAGTGAAAGCTTGCATTTACTAATATGCTTCAGGTGGCACGGTGGGATCATGAGACAATCATGGAACTATATTGGAACGCCCTTGCTAGTAGGGCTGAAAACGGTTCGACTCGACTCGACTCATCTGCTTCCAAACCGAGTCGAGTCGAAGTCGGTCTTTGTCGAGTCGAGTCGAAGTCGGACGTTGCCTGAGTCGAGTCGAGTCGGAGTCGTTCACTACCGAGTCGAGTCGAGTCGGAGTCGGTCACTGCCGAGTCGAGTCGAGTCGGTGCTTACATACGGTAGAGGAGAAAGCGTTGCGTACGACTACGAAAGTACATTACATAGAATG
>JAHZNP010000257.1:0-90320 GCA_020615345.1 Triops cancriformis
TAACTTGAGCTAGGATGATTCCTATATCGAAAGGGAGTATAACTGTTAAGTTTCGTTTAGATATTTCAAGTCTATTATGTATTTTTAAAAAAGGCTACCTATTAGTTTTCTTATGGCAAAACACACGGACAAATCGCACTACACCCAAGTCCAAATTGTATCCGCGGTATCTTGTTTTGGACAGTCGGAGGAGCCTCCAATTTTTATGGGTATTTGGTGTTATTGTGTGTGTTTTTCAAGCGTACAATACCTCATTTGATAGCTAGGACACCAGGCCATCTAACGAGTATAGTTTTAGGCTACAGTTTTGTCTCCACGTGAAGTGAAAAATAAACTACAGAGAAGTGTCCACACTGTCCCGTCCCTCCTCTACAGAGGCAGAAACGAGCGTAATAATGACAAATAAAAATTTAAAATCTGTTCATCTGTTGTGTATAATTTTTATTTTTTTACTGTACTTTTCGTTAAATAATCAATAAGGAAAGAACATCACTTCGTCACTAAGTATTCAGTGGAGTCGTTCTTAGAAGAATCAAAAGAAAGCCGATTCGTTCAGAAAGTTTTGGGGAAATTATGGTTAGTTATAGCGGCCGCTAGTTAAAACGAGTCTAGATAAGAAGGCTTCTGTAATATTAATACTATACTTCCTACTGGGTTTTGGACGTTCTGAATTGGACTTGGACGTTCTGGAATTGGATGTTCTGAAACAGCTTTTACATAAAGGTGCTCTTGAAAAGTGAGATTTGAGTTCTTATCCAACGTGTAAGTTTCACATCCTTTGACTGCAGTCACCCTTAAAAAAATATAATTCAAAACCCGGTTTTGTGAAGCAATAAACTTCATTTGGTTTAACCCGCACCAGACCACAGCAATTTTATGAAAAGACAATAATACATTTACCGAGCCTTGCTATGAACAGTATATATGAACGGTATATACGGTATGTATTTGTAAAAGACGCTGGAGTTGACATATTCCAAATTTACAAGGGTATACTAGATTTGAAATGAAACGTTTTATTACTACTGGATTACTCCCAGCTTGCAAATTACGACCAGGTAACGATTGCATGGGATGGTTGCGTGGCAATTTTCTCGAAAAGTCGTTGTGGTGCAGCTATGAGCAAAAAAAAAAAAAAAAAACTACGGGAAAAGGTGTACAGCTCACAGCGTTGGCACCTTTCACCGCGTAAAGCTGTCCTAACTCGCTACGTCACAAGCTTGCTTTCTAAGCCATTAGGGAAGGGGAGGTGCTCGAGGATACCACCAATTCAACTCGTTTATTCAATGCAATTTTTGTATAATTTAAGAACACTTAGATGTGTTTTATTAAATTAATAAAAAGATAAGCGAATGTAACCAAAACAGCTGAATATTAGGCAAAAATAGAAGTTTATTTGATTAGAAGAGAAAAGTCTCTGACAAAATCACAGTATGAGGCAGGAAGTTTCATATAGGTCTGTCACCGAGTTTCAGCCGAATACATCAATACTTTGTCATTGCCCCCAGCGTTCTCAATGCAAGCCCTAATTCGATTAGGCATTGAAAATGCTAGTTAAGAACAATATCCGCGGTCGTGTCTTATTTCCCTAAAATGTACTTGTTTTACTGATTTACTTAAAAAGCCCAATTGCATGTATCGCATCATGGCGTGTAAAAGGGAATTTAAAATAACCGCCGCTTGTTAAAATCCCCGCGCGCTGGTTCTTGGAAAGCCGTGTCAGAGGCGTGGCGTTGGGGACAATGTTAGGCAGTGAAAGGAAATGCAAACGATACTCGAGCCCACTGTCCCCATATATATATATATTTTTTGCTCATAGCTGTACTACATTAAACTTCCTGAGCTTTTCAGGCATTTTTCGTGCAACCTAAAATAGCCAGTATGCAGTACGCTGCTTTTGTTGCTTTTTTCCGTATTGTTCTTTATAACCACCTTGATTCATTTCCGAGGTGAAAAGGCTACTACAGTACACCTACAGTGACAACGTAGTTCTGAGAATTTTGTTCTGATTAACTGTTACTTTTCCCAATAAAGATTTTCTAGAAAGGGCTCTTCGTTTTTCTTCAAAATCCGAAATCCAACTCCCTTCCAAATTCATCCCTAATAGCTGGCCTTCCAATTCAAGTGCAGGTTCAACTCACTAAAGAAAACAGCTTGCTGGACTTGATCATCTCCGAAATTTGCAAAGAATTTTGTTTAAGCCGGTGTTAAGTTCAGGCCAAGTGCAAGTCCGCACAACCCTGATGCAAGGTAGCAACTCGCACTAAAAATTGCATAGTGTAAGCGCGCCCTTAGAAACGAACATGCCGCGCAGTTCAAATCTTAGCGATTTTACGCATCGTTAGATGTCTCGTCAGTCTTTAAAAAAGCAACTGTAAATAATCCCGACTAGACGTTTCTCAGCTGATTCATTATCGCTTTTACCTTCCCAGCTGTTAGTGGTGCAGTTATCCCGGCGTGTTCCGACGGCTTTAGAAGTATTATTCACGTGAACAAATTGCTAGTTATTTTTCAGTTAACTATGGCGGAACAAATGTAAGTATAAGAACAACATTTTCATCAAGCTGATGTCATATACTTTAATACTTCCACATACCTTTCTGTAAATTTTAATTAACCGATCCTGTTACATTTGCAAGTCACGATGATTTGTCATGTCACTATCTCGCATTTGGACATTCACTTCCATCACGGTTCTGTTACATATACTGCTACATTTATGAATTATGTAAATTAATTTTCACTTCGGCCTATGTAACGTAGCATTTTACTTTTAAACCGTCGCACAATTATTTTAGTCTTAATAATTCGTAAACATCTACTTTTACATCCTGCGTTTCATAATTTCCCGACAAAACAAGTTCGAGTGTGGTCTATACTGCCGGAAATTTGAGAAACCGAAGGAAACTCCCCCCTACGAGGATCGCAAGCTAATAAAAACCAATACAACTGTTCCCGAACTACGGTTAGAAGTTGTGTATATAGGGCAAGACAGAAGTTAATCGGATTGGCAGCCCACACCCTTTTGCCTTAAGGTGTTGCTTCATGGCCTCTTTTTTACCTTCCAGATGTATTTCCAGAGTAAGTCATTCAAAGCCAATTTCGCAGTTTTCAAATGTTCTCGAGTACTTTCCCAGTGAAATACACGCGTATAATTTATTTCTCGGTGAAGTTAGGTTATTTAAACTCTCATGACTTCTTTCTTTGAAATTGTAAGATGCAAATTGGATATAAAAAAATGAAAGATACGTAAGGACGTATTGGTAATGAGCAGTATTTTCGAAATGACACTCATCTGAAATCTTAAACGTGAGTGACGAAATAAAAGAAATTGGGTATGGTTTTACTAGACAACTTACATCCGAAATATAATTAGAATCGAGTTATAAAATGGAACTATTTTTAAGCTTTGCTGGAAGGGAAACTTTTTTTCCGAAAGAAAGAAAAGAAATTTCACGAAATGTAAGGAGAGGCATAAAAGGCCTTGCGCGTTTTCATTCTATCTTTTTAAGATCATCGGAGCATGACCATTGCCCAACATATGCGCGCATGGATAGGAGCGTTGTTTCACTTTCTAAACATAACTTAATACGGCCCCATTGCCGAAGAACTTTTCAGTCCGCAAGTTGTTTTCGTTTCTTACGGTGACGTGAAGTTTTATACTGAAATTTTCTCTCGCAATTCTTTCGTCGACGAATTTCATCGTTATTCGTTATTAGTTCTTCTCGTTTGTACTAACGGCGTGGGTTCATCTAATTACTGAGAAATTTGTATAACCTCAAACGATGGGAACTGCAGCTTGTAAACATGCGCTCAAGTGTCCCGAGTCGAATCCTGTGTAAGGCTTTCCTTTTAAAAATCCGTTCGCGAAGATGGCGAGATATTTCCTTTTGTTGTGTGGGTTTTTCAAAGTGGCCTTTGCCTAATTAGCGGAACGCTTCATTGAATTGTAATATTTGCTTGGTAATGTTTCATTACAGGGCGGATATTGCTTTGATTGGATTGGCGGTGATGGGGCAAAATCTAGTTCTCAATATGAATGACCATGGGTTTGTTGTTTGCGCGTACAATCGAACCACGTCTAAAGTTGATGAATTTCTCGCTAACGAAGCCAAGGGCACCAAAGTTGTGGGTGCCCATAGTCTGCAAGAAATGGTCGCCAAGTTGAAGAAACCTCGTCGTGTCATGATGCTCGTTAAAGGTAATTATTTGTTTCATTTCTTGTTTCATTTCAAGTTGCATTGCCCTTCACCATACATTTATGTAATTTTTTTTACAACTTCATTCGAACCATAGTTTGTGTTTTAAGCCTGACTCGCCCAATTCGCCACGTCTAGTTTAATAGGAGTGAATTTTGACGAATAATTGGGATAATAAATAATGTTGCAATTTGTTGTTAGCCGGTGATGCGGTGGATCAATTTATCGACCAACTGGTTCCATTGTTGGACGAAGGCGATATCATTATAGACGGCGGGAATTCGGAGCATCAGGATTCGACTCGCCGCACTAAAGCCTTGAAAGCTAAAGGCATTCTGTATGTGGGATCCGGTGTATCGGGAGGCGAAGAAGGGGCACGTTATGGGCCTTCCTTGATGCCTGGGGGCAATATTGAGGCTTGGCCGCACATAAAGCCCATTTTCCAGGTAAAAGAACGTCATGGTATTGGTTAATTGTGATTTACTATTGTACGTTTACAATTTTATTTTTTTTATTTTTTATAAATGTGAAAGGCTATTTGTGCTAAAGCGGACGGGGAGCCTTGCTGCGATTGGGTTGGCGAAGATGGCGCTGGGCATTTTGTGAAAATGGTGCATAACGGAATCGAATACGGTGACATGCAGTTGATTGCCGAAGCGTATCATTTGCTGAAAAACGGCCTGGGTATGAACCCGGGTGAAATGGCGTCAGTCTTTGAGCAGTGGAACAAAAGCGAGCTGGATTCGTTTCTCATTGAAATTACGAGCAATATCCTCAAGTTTAAAGATGATGATGGTAAGCTCTCGCTTTGGAGAAAATTCTCAGATTCGTGCTCGTCATCATATTACTTTCCGAGTTTAACGTTTTCTTCGTGTAAACTTATCCTTATGCATTGGCGCGACTCTTTTTAGGCGAGTATTTAGTGGAAAAGATTCGTGATACAGCAGGGCAGAAAGGAACGGGAAAATGGACAGCGATCTCGGCCCTGGATCACGGTATCCCTGTTACGTTAATCGGCGAAGCTGTTTTTGCGAGATGCTTATCGGCCTTACAAAGTGAAAGGCTTCATGCTGCCAAGGTTTTGCCCGGCCCCTCCGACGAGAAATATACTGGTGATAAAACCCAGTTCATCGAAGATGTCAGATTGGTAAAAAAAATACCTCATATTTTATATGAAACCTTTTTTACCTAAATTACGTTACACTTGGATTTTGCGCGTGTATTAACGTGCTAACTCCTTGTCGATTTTTATCTTGTGATATCAAAAAATCATTTCTCTAGACTTGCTACCATTTTACCGCTCCTGATTTAACAAGTATTCCACAAATATTCGGAGATCAAAACTAGGAAAAGAGTAAATCAGAATTCATGGCATTCTTCTTCGATATTTTAATCTAAACCCGAAGTTTTGTCGTCCCTGTCAATCATATTTCATAACGCGTTGACTAGGTCTAAAAAATGCGCTAGTTTACTAATTCTGAATGTTTTTTTCGTTCAGTTGGTTTAAGCTAGGGTAAAAGAGTTTGTGTTTTAGTAGTAAAATGCGTATGTTTTCACCGTTTTTTAGCTGTGAACAAGTAGGATAAAGAGCTTTCAGGGAAGTCTTGTAAGTGTTTTGTTCCAACTTTCAGGCGCTGTACGCTTCAAAGATCGTGTCTTACGCCCAAGGTTTTATGTTGTTACGAGAAGCGGCCAAGAGTAACGGTTGGAACTTGAATTATGGCGGAATTGCACTCATGTGGCGCGGCGGTTGTATTATTCGTAGGTAAGAAGTGTGTAAATAGTCTCTCCTTACATGTGTGTATCATAACCTGTTTTCATAGTGTTTTCTTGGGCAATATTAAAGCAGCCTTTGATAAAAACCCAGCGCTTTCCAACCTGCTCTTGGATGACTTCTTCATGAAAGCTATTGGGCAGTGCCAAGGTTCTTGGAGGCGCGTTATAGCTACTGCTGCCACGTCAGGTATACAAGCATGCCTTTATGGACCAGTGCGTCAAATGTCGTAACACGTATTCGTTGGATTCTCGCGTTAGGAATTCCCGTTCCCGCTTTTGCTACCGCATTAAGCTTCTATGACGGCTTCCGGTGCGCGCGCCTACCCGCCAATTTGCTCCAAGCGCAGCGTGATTATTTCGGAGCCCACACTTACGAACTCCTGGACCAACCTGGCAAGTTTCATCACACCAACTGGACAGGACGCGGTGGAAACACGTCCGCGTCCACGTATCAAGCTTGAAAAGGGACGCTTTGAAACGAAATGCAGGGCGTCGTCGTATTCAGTTTGTAATGTATTTGTGGAACATGACTAGGCGGGGGATTTATAGATTTATATGGGCTTACTGTGGCTGAAGTGCAATGATAAGAATAAGAAATCAACATTCCATGTCCTAAACTGCATGGCTAGAGAATCACGTGGCAAGGGAAAGTGCACTTATAGGAGAATATAAAAGTTCTATGTATTGAGACGACTATACATATGAGAATCAACTAATAAAAAGTTCTGGAAAGTATATTGCATCTGCAGCATGGAAACTTAATATTTTTCACAGTCGGCGCTGGTATACTGCGTGCAAATGGAATTCCCCGTAGATTCCGCGTAACGGGGGTCGTCTTTATGTAAACCGGCACCTTCAACCAAGTTGTGCAAATTACAGAAATTCGTTCCCATGTCCAGAACGGCGTAAAAGGCTTGTGACGTAGAATACGCCTAGTAGATTTGTCATATTTATGGACTCTCTTCGCCTTCTGGCTAAATTAAATTTACTTCTACGTCGCAGCCGTGATTCGAAGAAGACAACCTGAAAGACAAGTCATCCACAAAATGCCACCTTGGAGTCGTATGAGTTCCGGACACGTACGTGTCATTTGCAGCCATCAGCTAACAATTAGGACAAATTAATGAGTTTTGATTTCGGGAAATAAAACGTCGTTTTTACGGAATATCCGCATTTCTGTCCGGCAGAACAGTCGGTGTCTTCCCATTTAGTCATCTGGTTAGCTATAGCATCGCTCACTTTGCTACAGGACTTGCCAAACGTGCTAAGTAACACAGAATCATGTAACATGCCAAGTCCCATTTAAATGAATTACTATTGGATTTTGCACGATGCATGCCACGGATAACGAGGGAAAATTGCTCCAGAAATTCCACCGATAACTATTAAGACAATAATAAAACTCGCACAGCAGATTTTGGCCAGCATTTTGATCACAAGTACTACCAGGACCTGAAAGTTATACACAGTGCTGAATCATTTGCCAGGGGGAAAGCTTCTGCTATGGAGAAAAATTAGAACGGACGATCAACGTCGACATGACAATTGTCAACTATTAAGCTTGCATGCAGATGGCAGGGCGCGTTTCCTTGGTTTATTTAAATGCACGAAACAGATAAATTAATACAAATGTAATCTCATGTAAGTTTGGAGAGTTGTTTAATTTAAACAAAGGTGACAAAAGGACGGCTACTTTTGTAGTTTCTATTCACTAATTCATTTGTATAATAAGGCAAAATATGTTCAAAATTAATAAGGGTATTTACTGTATTCAAATAATCAAACACCATTATCAATTTTTTTTTCGTATTCAGGTCGATAGTTTTTCTTTCTCAGGTGTGTATGTTCAGGAAGTCGTCTTTTAAACTTATTTGACATTGTGAGTTAGACCGAATTTGCAAGCACAGCACTTTTCAGAAGGGTGACTCAGCAGGTTTTGTGTCTCGCGTCCCCTATGTTGCTATCACTTGTTCGATGGCAAGTCCGATAAAGGGATGAATTTTAGCATGTGACAAAATATTAGGACTGCAATGCTTGCGCTTCCTTATTATTCCTTACACTACACAAAGCTGAAGTCTAGCAAGGTGGGATAAATGTCCTTGATTTGGTAAACCAAACATGTTTATGAAATTACTTTATTACACCAATCGCACGTTTCGCAAAGACCGCGTTTGTTTGTTCAAACGTATGGTTTCTCAAAAAAAAAAATTTCGTGCCGTTTATTACATGGATTTCCAAAATGTCAGCTGCAGGCCCGTACCCAGGGGGGTGTTAGGGGTTACCCCCCTGAATTTTTTTTATAATGGTGAACATAGGAGAATGAGCAAATGTCCCAAAAAATTGCATACTAACCCCCCCCCCCCGAAACTTTCAGACCCCCCCCCCCCGAACCAAAATCCTGGGTACGGCCCTGGTCAGCTGTGATTGTAAATAGCGCGAAAGAATTTACGAAAATGATAGCTGAATAGTATTTGGCTGTTTCCGTAGATGACGCATGCGTTCACTTTTCTATCCAAACTCACGAGAGTAAATTCCGAAATTCGAGTGTTGTCATTGCCAACTACTGGGTCAGCAATTACGTGAGCGGAATACATTCTGTTCTAATTGAAAGCATTGTCAAAGGCCCTTTCTGAAATATTAATATCTTATCATTTCATTTTTGATTACAGCCTATAGAAAGAATATATCACCCAGCCATCTGTGTATGGTCAAGTTGTACCTAACAAGTTATCGGTCATTTGGTCTATCTCTAATCAGAGAATTATGAAGCCGCTCTGGTGCTGACGTTATAGCTGGTTTTGTAACAGGTAGCTGAGGTAATCGGTATTTATTGTTGTGTATACTTCATTATAGCACGATTATTTTTTACATGATTTTGACCTCGAGGTTTCTTTTGTTTTGTTTTTTGCTTTTATGTCAGGCTCGGTGTAATCAAACACAGTTCGAGAGAAATGAAGGCGTGGAGCGATTTGCTGCTGTAGCTACTTATTCCTTTTTTTCTGTGTTAGTGGACTCCGTCATCCGTGTTCGAACTGAATCTCTTATCTCATCATCGTGTGAGGTTTGCTTAGCGTGGATAATGCCAGAGAGCTAATAGTTCTGATCATTTCGTTCAGAAAATAGGAACCTTTTGTGTTCGTCTTCCTCTAAGACAGGAAGAAAATGGAAAAATGGTTCTGGACATGCCTTCTGCTTTGCCTTTTCGGCTTCTTCAAGGAAATGCGACCATCCGAGCCGTTTCTAACGGAATATCTAATGGGCCCGTGGAAGAATCTTACAGCTGATCAAGTAATATACTTTCCTTCTATTTTGTTTGTTCTTATTATAATTTTTTGTCCTGCTTTGTTTGATGCTTGTCCTTTTTTCCCCTAGGTAAACCATCAAATTTATCCGGTGTGGACTTATTCCTATTTAGCACTCTTGGTTGTAGTATTCCTTGTCACGGATTACTTCCGTTATAAGCCCATCGTAGTTCTGGAAGGCTTTTCTTTTATAGCCACTTGGTGTGTCCTCATTTGGGGCCAAGGCGTACCAGCTATGCAAGTAAAAAAAATATATTTTTCTAAACAATACGCTCCCTAACATTGGCGTTTATTCTGCTGCCGTTCAAGAGCGTAGAATTTCTGTACGCGATGGGTACATCCACACAAGTTGCGTACAATACGTACATTTACGCCCAAGTGCCCAAAACGTATTTCCAAATCGTGACAAGCTACACCCAAGCCGCGTTACTGACTGGCCGCTGTATTGCTGGCATTGTCGGTCAAGCTTTGGTCCTCACGGAGGTGTGTAATTACTACTCGCTCAATTTCATCTCCCTGGCCAGCGTTTCTGTTGCCACGGTCTTTGCCATCGTCCTCCCTAGCGTTTCCCGCTCCATATATTTCCACCGCGACAAAGTGATTGAAGAAAATCTAGAAATCGAACCCGTGGTAACTAGTGAACAAGTGACAATAACCGTGGCGAGCCAGTCAAAAGAAAGTCAGCCTACTCACGCGGGTTTGAAGCTCCAGAAGGCGAGCCAGTACCTATGGCACGATTTTTGGTCTGCATATTCCAATTCCTACTTGCTCAAATGGTCCGTCTGGTGGGCGTTTGCTACGTGTGGCAATCTCCAAGTCCTGAATTACATCCAATCGCTCTGGGAATCCATTGATGACAATAACAGTATATATAACGGAAGCGTAGAAGCGTTCCATACTCTCTTAAGTAAGATTGATTGAAAATGTACGTAATTGGACAGGCGATCCAAAACTCTAATACGAGTGTGATAGGTGCATTGTGCGCGGTAGGAATTGGGTACCTTGCAGTTCCCTGGGATAAGTACGGAGAAGGAGTACTGGCAGTTATTTCGTTTATAGAGGGAGTTGTCTTGTACCTAGCGGCCTCAACGAATAACATTTATGTGTGCTATGGCTACTATATCGTGTTCTGCATTTCATATCAAGTTATCATTGCTGTGGCGAGGTATTTGCTTGTTCCAATTTCTTTGCTTTTCGCAAGTATTGTCTGTCTCATTGACGTAACTTATTTTCTAGTGCGGAAGTCGCCAAACAACTTAAGCAGCATAGTTATGGACTGATTTTCGGGATTAATACTTTCGTGGCGTTATTGCTACAGACGATTTTAACGTTCATCATCGCCGATGATGCTGGATTGGGGTTGCCAATAGACGTACAAGTAAGAGTTCCATTTCATTACCCAGCTGGAGAATTTTTTGGGTTGGGTTCAGCACTTCCAAATTTCTGAAGTTGTTGTGAACTTTGAGAGAAAGGGGTGAAAACTAAGAAAAAGATTAGACGTTTTTATAAGTCTCAGTCCGCTTACTTTGATCACGTATTAGATACGTGATTCCTTTCTGAGTAGTGTTTGGAGTTTTCCTTTTTCTGATTCAACTCTGTACCTCGTTAAGGTTCATCTCCATATTCATTTGCTATTCTGCTTTAATATATGATAATATGCCCAGCCCAACGCCACGAAGTCGGCTTTTAGGCAGCTTCGCAAGCCTTTCAACTTCGTGGTTTTCGATTGCCTCAAGTATGGCTTGAAAGTCGAATGGGATGGGAAGCGTACTTTTTAACCATAACACACTGAATTAATTCTTATTTTTTTGTGTGTGTGCGTGCGTGCGTATCGCAGTTCAAGGTGTTGGGCGTGTATTATTCCATCCTGGGCGCAGTATTCTTGTTTATGGTCGCTTTCAGCGTAGGAAGGCGCGAGCAGAGCGTTTATGAAGTCCACGAGTAAACAAGAAGTAGAACAAAATTAGTCTCGCTCGTCAAAGATGAGGTAAAAATTGTAACTGCAATTGTTGATGTTTTTGCAGTAAACGACCCGCAGTGTGTTGTAAAACGTGTGGGGAACTGTGATAGTGCGCAAGAATTAAAATACACCTAGTTGTCTTTAGACATAAGCTGTATTTGGAAGAAAAACTTGCGTGTTAGACCGTTTATTATTTATTTTTATATACACTTGGGCGAAGATACATTTTACTGCTGTAATCTTTCCATAGACACAATTTCCGTAATAAAGAGTGTTAGTGAATGGATGTATTCTGTTTAAACTCATGTAATATAAAAGAAGGAAGAGATTATGTAGGTTCTCTATTCCCGTAAAATTAGTGGTGCAAACCGGTCTATGCAAAATCGCAAAGGGAAGAGAAAAGAATAAAAGCCGGAAAGGCACAAATGCTAAGAAGGCGTTAAAAGCAGAACAAGGCACAACAGACTGGTTAAATGTGCTCACTAACTACGAACTTGGCGTTTAGAGTTGTAAATGTAAAACGATCTGAAACGGAACACACAACATACGAAATAAGATTGCCCAGTTTTGCATTTAACTGTAGAGCTAGACAAGTCTGCTTCAAGGATCCTCCGCTAAATATCAGTAGAAACCAGATCGCCGGGCCGTTCTATTTCAGAGATTGAAAGTGTGCCATTGTCTCCACGTCTAAGCGCGCTGGTAGCGGCCCAAATACGCTTTGCAATTCGGACATGAGTGCTCCGTTACCATGCATTCTGGAATGCAGCAGGGAATCAAACAACAGCCAAGCCAACACCTGAAAGTTAACACGAAATAATATAATAACCAATACAACACAGGAAAATAAGTTCAGAAACAGTTCAACGTCCTTGATCGTTTTACCACATTTCTGAATAACCATGTCATTCACATCACGCGAGCAAGATTTAAAGAGAAAGTAATGAAGATGATAGGAGCGCAATGTGCTTTTGAATTAGGAAATGTTAGTTTCTGATATACCGTCTGGCTTTTATGAAACAATTAATTGCGTTACAACTGCGACTACTTGTTTAATTTTATATGTCGGTTTCGGGAAAGAAGGACCCAGTGTAAAACGACCCAGTTTTGATTTTCCAGATGGACCAAAACGACCGTTGTTTCTAACTTGGCCAGATAACTGACTGCATTTTCAATCAAAGGAAACGATAATGATTTTGAAAACATAAATAAACGACTTATTTTCCAGCTATGTTAAGTTTCTGCATTTTTTAAAAAAACTTATGATTGTGTAAAACGGAATACAACATGTCGCAATACAACAATGTCGCAATACAACATATTCCGAATGAATTGTTTGTGATCTGTATCCTTCAAGTTTTTTGTGGAAAGTCAAGCCGAAAAATTGTTAATGGGTGCATTAAAACATTGCAATGTACAGTACTGGGCAAAAAAAAACTATCTGAATAAAGGTACGGTGGCACAAGTCGTGCCTTTCACAGTGAAAGCTGTCCTAGTGTCCTACATCACTTCCTTTCTAATCTTTTGAGGAGTGTCTTAACTTATTATGTCTTAACTTATTATTCCTAGTCTCTGCCCTATAGTCGGTGAAAGAGTGTGGCACAAGGGGCCCCAAAGGGGGTGAGCAGAGGCGTGGCACAAGGACTTGGTTTAGCAGGGAAAGGAAACAAAAGTGCCATTTGAACCCCCTGTCCAGATAGTTTTTTTTTGCCCAGTACTGTACTGTTCACATTTTGAGGAATGGGTCGTTCCCTTCCCGCACCCTGGGTTTCTACTCTGACTCGCAGTTATGCAATATCCTTCGAAACCCTTGGTTTTGCTTTACACTGAAGAATCGGATCGTTTGCTCGAAATCGTTCAAAACGGAACAAATTCAGAACAAACAGTTTTAGTTCAGCAATCCCAACGAAAGCTATTCTTTGCTCTAAGAGCAGTAAAGATCACTCTAGAGAGGCCAACAGGTCACACGTCGTCAGTTATGTGCAACAGGTCATACCAAGCTAGAAGAAGGATCAACCGGCAAAGACCTTACTGGATTATCCAACACGGGGGAAGGAGTTCTGCCCACTCCCCCCCGAACAGAAATAGTTATGGATTACATATTGGTTTCATACCCAAATAATATTAAAAGACCGCCACTTAGCCAAGCAAACATTCCAGGCTGGGTACGCGTCGCTGTATCAATTTCTGCGTGGCAATGCGGACAAACCATATGAGTAGGATCGGGGCCTACAGGTACCACTGTGGTTACTATAATGGGTCCGCCATCGGCTCGCACTAGGAGGCAATAAATGAGTACGTGGTATGGAGACGCTACTTGGATAATTTATAAAACTTCTACGTACACGGCTGACCTGGCGTAAAAGGACTAGACGGAGGAACTCCTCCAACGGCTTCTGAATAACTTGGAGGGGCTGCCTTCGACATGCTCTAAAGAGTGGTGACGAATCCTTAGATAAAAGTCCTACAGTTATTACGACTGGCAAAAGGAAGTTGGAATGTTGAACAAATCTCTTCTTACTTGGTTCAATGCAGTATTATTTTTAAAAAAGCAACGCCAATCACACTTCGATTGGGTCTAGCCTTGCCCTGATGCTCGGTTTTACCAAAAAATTGCTAATTTTAGGCTTTCACAATAAGACATCAACAAATAAGGGCATTACTGCCATCTAGCGGTGAAGATTGGTGGAAAGCGTAGCGCCCAACCCAAACTTGTCTGCTGCCAATTGGTTACTCATAAGCGCCAGTTTAAGGCCGATCCAGCCCCGCATTACGTTTAATTACGGCTTGAAATGGCCATTAAGTCTTAGCATTAATTTCGAATTACAGTACTCGTAAAAATAAATCGGGCCGAACTAACCAGCCTGTACTAATGCCATGGAAGTAGTGCGAGCGGTGTCTCATTCCAGTGTCTGGAGTGGAACGGTTTGTTGGGCCCGTTCTTTTAGAAAAAGAAAAAAAACGAGCACTGTACAAGCCTGCTTCGAAACACAGCTTACACAAACATACCCGAGAGTACAACACCAAGCTTTCACAATGCGTCCAAGAGTTTAAAAGCTCATGTAGCGTACCGTCACAACTTCCTCTTCATGACGTGCTGTGATCCGCACGCTAGTAAACAGAAACAATATAAGCATTGATAAACATAACCCTACTTTCCTGTTGACAAACACATCATACCAGATGCTTTACTATGTTTCTTAACCTTTTACTACTTGAATGTGTTCCTTTCAAGCAATAATATTGTACAAATTCAGCAAGACTTAAGACAGTGCTGGGCCAAACAGAATATTTGAGTGGAGGTGTGTTTCATGTAATGGGAACTAGTTGTTCGGGTTTCATATATTGCGCAGACGTAATTTAAGTTTTGGCTATGCAATGATGTAATTGAAAGTAGAATACTTTTAGAGATGTAAAATGCGCACTAGAAACGATGTTTCATGTTTATTTAATGTACACGTTAAATTATAGTCTGAAATTATCAGTCTACCCTATGCAGAGCCACACGATTTCCTTGCATCCTGTAAGGTGGCTGGGCATAGGATAGGAATACTGTACGTCCTTGCTATTCCCTCTCCAGACCTGTCACGTGACTTTGTTTACAAGATGGACAGTATTTCCATTAAATTCAATTTTAAACACATTTTTTTAAAAAATAAAACGACTTGTTTATTAATTATGACTTAAGCAGTTTCAGATACAATATTTCATTCCACTTAAAGGAAAGATGTTTTTCGGAACCTTAAACTGTGGCTGCTTTTTTTTTACACAATTATGATTCTTTCATTAATATTATATTTATTTCCAAATCAAACTAGATTCTTCTTGCATTGGTCCTTTGCACGAACACACCCCAATCAATTTCCGTCCCAAAATGGTAAAGAGAGAGAAGCTAACCTGACAGTTTCTCTGAAATATTGTTCCCATAGTATTTGTATTGCGCTGCGTTTACAAAGAAGATGCATATGAAGAAAATCTTTCTTCTTATTTTCTCGTCTACTTGATGACCTCACAAAGACTGAGGTTTGGTCACGCATATTATAGTATAAACTTTTCAGTAGTACAGATTACACTAATGAAAATAAACCTTAAAAAAGCCACAAACGTTTCAAATAAATACTCCCTAATTTACTAAAATTGAGACTTCAAAACGACATGCAACTTTCCAGTAATAAATGTGGTATTGTGCCTGAAGCAAGATTTGCAAAGGTCTGTCCCTGTGAATATATCACTGGGGAAAAATAAAGGGGGATAGCCGAACGTATGGAATTAGTATAGGCCGAAGCAAGCACGGTTAGTCCGGGTAAGTTGCAGAGATAGGCGCCAGCTACCCGACGGCTTGCTACACTCATCTTTTGCAATTATTGTAATTACGATCCCGGCTTTAGGAGCAACTTCATTTTGTCAATATGCACATAGACCGATGTGAACTAGCAACCAAGATGCATTAATGCTACAGATATTACAGCGTATTTCAGGGGCGGTAATTCACAATGGAAACGAAATCGCACGTCTCGATAAGGAGTTTCGTGCGGTTCAATAAAAGTATGAGAAAAACATTCCGTACATATCACGATTACATAACTGATTCATATTCAGCCGATTTATAATCAAGGATAGCCTAAACAAACATTATTATAAGGATACCCTTTTTCGTAGATGAAAGCATGTCAAGCTATATGGTCTTTATTGCGTACATCTCTATTGCATATAGAATTTGATATTTGATAATTTCAATACTGTGTTGTCTGATGGGCGACGTGTACCTAATTGACCTGCTCAGAAAACTTTTCATCAAACTAACAGCATACTAAAATGATATGCGCAATTACAGTACGCAGTAGAGACCTTATACCATGAGAAGCTTTCATCTACGGAAAAGGATATTTTCATAATAATGTTTTTTAAGGCTTTTCTTGGTAAAAAATCGGTGGAATATGTATCATTTGTATATTGGTGATATGTCCGGAATGATTTACTCACACTTTTATTGAGTCGCCCGAAACTCCTTATCGAGACGTACGATTTCGTTTTCATTGTGAACTATAGCCCTTGAAATACGCGGTAATTTCTGGAGCATTAATGTATCTTGGGGTGCTAGTGCACATTGGTTTATGCGTATATTGACAAAATGAAGTTTCTCCACAAGCTGGGATCGTAATTACAATAATTACAAAAGATGTGTGTAGCGAGCCGTCGGGTAGCCTACGCCTGTCTCTGCAACTTAGCCGAACTAACCGTGCTTGCTTCGGGTTATAACAATTCCGTTCGTCGGGCTGTTCCACTTTCTTTTCTCCCAGTATGACATATTCACAGGGTCGGTTCAAAACCTTTTGCAAATCTAGTTTCAATTACAATACCACCTTTATTACTGGAAAGTTGCATGTCGTTTTAAGGGCTCAGTTTTAATAAATTAGGGAGTATTTGTATGAAACGTTTGTGGCTTGTTTTTGACATTTTGAGGTTTATTTTCATTGGAGTAATTAGTACTACTGGAAAGTTTATGCCATAAGATGCAGGACAAAACCTCAGTCTTCCTGAGGTCACCACCACGTAGACGAGAAATTAAGGAGAACGACTGTTTTCTTCCAATGCATGTTCTTTGCAAATGCAGCGCAATATAAATACTACTGGAAACAATATTTCAAAGAAACTGTTGGGTTAGCTTCTCTTCCTTTACCAATTTGGGACCAAAACTGTTTGGGTATGTTCGTGGAAAGGGCGAATGCAAGAAGAATCTAGTTTGATTTGGAAATACTTATTTTATTAATAAAACAATTATAATTGTGTTGAAAACGCAGCCACCTTTGATGTTTCCAAAAGCATCTTTCCTTTATTTGGAAAGACATATTCTACCTGAAAATTTTTGAGTCAAAACAAATAAACAAGCCGTGTAAATTTTTAAAAATGTATTTAAAATTTAATTCAATGAAAAAAATACTCTCCATGTTGTATACAAAGTCACGTGCCTATATGTGGCTGGGTCCGTGACGTCGGCTACCTTTGAATGGTCCTTCTTGAGGTACACCGTTTTAACTAAATCACAACCAATGGGCAGCCCGATGTGGTCCACCGTATTGTATATACAGGATCCCAAAGTCCCATGATTTTGGGTTGTTTCGGCTTACGTATGTACTTCCCAGGAAAACGGGTTGTTTTGAGCGGAGAATGTGTTGGCTTGAAGAACACTAAAAATAAGACCAAACAACCATGAAAACTGGAGGCACCTCCGACTGTTCGAAACGAGATTCCGGGGATACAATTTGAACTTGGGTGTAATGCGATTTGACAGTGTGTTTTGCCATAAGAAAACTAGTCGATTGCACTTTTTAAAAATATACATATTAAACTTAAAATATCTAAACGAAAACTTACAGTTACACTCCCTCTTGATATAGGAATCATCCTAGCTCCAGTTAGTGCAAGGAAACGCACGATTTTGTCAAAATGATTATTGACAAAAAAGGCAACGTTTTAGGTGCGCGGCTTAACTCCAGCTGCCAGCTGTGAGCTGCATGCGTGTGCGCAGCGTTGCCAACAGCATGTTTTTCTGCAGTAAAAATGGCTCTGTTCGAAGCGTACTAAAGCATCACTTTGGAGTGTAAAATCTCGTACAAAATTAGGACATCGATTTTAAAACAAACCTTTGGAGGGATGATTCCCTAACTTGTCAGCTACATAAAAGTAATTTTTACTTTATTTTTAGATACATATTATGAGTGGTACAACGAAATGAACAGGACCCCTTTCTTACAAGAAGTACCTAAAATTTACTTTTTATTTATTTTTTCAGAAATGGTTTAACATTTTTCTGCAAAAATTTTCCCATGTGAGCTTCGTCGTATTCACTAAGTGTGTAATTTTTTCAGAACCAAAACTTTCGTAGTTCATTAGTAATGATTTTTGTACGGTTTGTCCTACGTATGAACTGTCCCATACCTCCTCTACATGAAAAGTGTAATTTCATTTAGCAGCTTTAGCTTCAAATTAAAATAGACGACCATTGAAAACAGACCTTCTTTTGTCGTATATGTTCCCGTGTCTAGAAAAATTGAACAAGTGGCTGTTTTCCGAAAAGGAAGAAAGCCAATATCTGCAGTCGACTCTTTCTATACTGTTAGTTTCCTTTTCTATGCTACAGTCTAAAACACGTTTCCTACGCATCACTTTTTGCTTTGATGTGTCATGTAAGATTACTTTAGAGAACTGACGGCTTATTTTTTTAGAACTGGCTCCGTAACTTTTGATTTACTTTAAAAATATTGCGACGCAGTTATTGTGTACTTGTGATTAACATGGCGGGGAAAACCTGTCAAGGGTCAAACTCAATTTACGGTCTAACTTTATCCACAAAACAGCGAAATCATTTTCTTTCATTTTTTCATGTCGCCTTTATGTTTTTCAATGAAAATTCTCTCACAAGTATTTTATCTTAGTAGTAGTAGTAGTAGTAGTCGACCTCAATACTTATCGAGGGCTGATTTTTGTCAGTGCTAAGATGTCCGAATTTTATTCGTCACAAATCTTTGACGAATTGTGCTTCGTCCATATTGCCCCTTATCTTCTTCATAGTAATAAAAACTATGTACCTTAATATGATTAAAATTAAAATGATTAAAAGTGTGACATTTACATTTGTGACCTCAGTCACTGTTTGAACCCTTTTAATTTTCTTTATACAGTGGAACCCACTTATAACGATATCGCATATAACGATAACCCGCCTATAACGATACAAAACTTACGGTCCCGTTTTAGTCCCATTTAACCCAATGAAAACGATATTCGCTTTTAACGATATCGCTTATAACGATTATTCGCATTTAGCGATATAATTTTGAAGCCCCATCGGGTATTTGGCAATGGTTAGTTAATCCGGATATAACGATGCCCTTTGACATACCCGACGACACTAATTACTTAAAGCCCTAAAAGGGGCGTCAGTAATTCCCTGGAAAGAATGACTGTGGAACAGGTTTTCAAAACAGGACGTAACTAGCTTTCACCACCGTTCACATTTGACCTCTCTCGTTGGCAATTTTCAGTTCAGTGCCGACGGTTGTTAAGCAAAGACGGATCACAAGAGAAAAACGCTGACACTTGCCCAACGCGTGGAAGTTTTAAATTTACTTCAAAACAATCAAACACAAGATTCAATCGCGAAGCAGTTCGGTGTGACACAATCAGTTATTTCAAAAATTAAAAAAGACAAGGAGAATATCCTGAATATCTGAATATCCTTGTAGGCTATAGGCAAGTTCTGATATAACGATACTCCGCTTATACCGATACCGACTGTCCGGTCCCGAGCCCATCGTTATAAGCGGGTTCCACTGTATCAGAAGCTTTTGTATTTTTTAGTACAAAATACTTTTTTATCCTATTACAGCTTCGCACTGTATTTTGATGCCTCAAATGAAATACTTATCCGAGATTCTATAAAACAATCTTATAACGGAAGCACTGAAATCAGGTTTATGTCGGTTTCAGAGGTAATCATTGTTTGTTATCTCATGAAATCTCTTTCAAAACTAGCTTGTGTTGTTTTCCGAGGCTCTGATTTTCTACGACCCCCAAAGGTAACTCATCAGTTTCGATTTTCTTTTTCAACTACCTCTTTTTACATTTGATTGCTGTTTCCTCTGCATTGCCGGTCAAACAAAGTTGCAACTGAAACAAATGTATGCAGAGGACTTCCTAGTCCACACGTGATTTTTATGTTCGAATTTTGAAGTTTTACAGTGTTCTATATATTGAATATTCTGTGCATTTCTTGGTTATCTCTTCAAGTTTTTTATTAGTTTCAAATCACCTCTTCTTTGCAAATCCACAGACTTGTTCTTACATTTTGTTTCCCTTTAATGTATACGATGTTTTACGATAAATATCATATGATACCAGTGCATAGGCTACCACTTTCTCTTAATGATTATACTTTTACGGGAAACTCATCCTGGTTTTCACGAAAACCGTAAAGTATTTCTGCAAAATTTTTTGACAGTGAAGTTAAAGATCACCAAATACGGAATCCAACCAGAGGGAATCTTATTTTTCGCATTCCATCGAGAAGTCGTAAACTTTGCTAGATTCCTCATAATTTACCTGTAAGTTTTTTTTTAATAAAATCTTTGGTTGGGTTCCAGATTTGATGATTGTCAAACTTGCTAACTTGACTGTCAAAAAATATTCTAGAAATATGTTACGGTTTTCGCGAGAACCATCACGACAATTCCTCATACAAGTTGTGCCCATCAAGAGAAAGTGGTCATCAGTGTGCCTTAAGAACATCACCGCTCACCGCCACCGAAATCCTTGACATGACCCTGGTACTGCTTAAATTCACAGTATTTACATGTCTATACACCGCCAAGTCCCGGTAAGCAGATCATTAATTGCATAAATGACCGTTAATCCATGTTCTGGAGATGACGACAAGCTATTATGAAACATATTGAGCTAATCGAACTACCAAAGGGTCGTTTCTTTGCATCTAGCTTTATTATATATTCAACCAAGTCGCGTTACAGGTTTACTCAAACGTGGAAAATCCCCTTAACTAGGAAGATATATCAAGTATACCAAGTCATCGATCTTTCCCTTTTCTTTGAATGCTACCGTTCATGGAAAGAAAATTGCCTCCCGTCTCAGATTCCCAGCGTGGTTTCACGGGAAAAAATGAAAAGCGTTACCAGTCCCCGAATTCTAAGAACGCCCTGTCAACTGCATCTTTAATCCTGCACCCTTCAAGTGTCTTTACACGTACTTGTACTGTACACCGACCCAAAGCGCGCCCTTGCCGTGTGCCGCGGCTCTCTCCTCCCAAACTTCGCCTTTTCTATCGAAAAGGTCAACGCGAACCTAATGAAAGTCTCATGATTTTGGCGAGTGCAGGGCTACAGTAAGCCACCCGCTGATCGTTTTACTTCTTATCTTCACAGATTGCATCCTCGCGGAACGTGTCTTTAAAAGTTCTCCTGACCCCTTTTTCACTCCGTTTTCTCTACCCTCCCTGGCCCCGCTTCTTCCTCAAACAACATCGATTCCGATAGCAGCCAACAAGAAAGCAAGCACAAGGGCTCTTTAGAACTCGCACAACAAGTTCCTATGGCAACCTTCAGCAAAACTTACGAGTAGACATACATACACACGGAAAGGTAATGCGGAGCGTTGCCGAACTTATACAAGAGCATGTTATGATGGGAGAAACCTTCCATAAATCCACCCTTTTCCATCCAAGCGTTTCTAAAGTACCATCACTCCTAAAAAAAAGAAGTCCTTTTCCAGAACGTAATAAATGGCTAGCTCACATTTACTGACCCCTGGTCCGGAAAAACCGCCCTCTTGACACTTTCCAAATTATAGGGTAACGGAAACCATAAACGTACCATGACGATATAATAATTAATTCATTATCAATCAAAGTTTCATGGATAATGAGGATTCACCCCTCCTCCATGCGTGCCAAAGGCTTTCGGATGCTTAATCAATGCAAGCGAGAAGGTTAACGCATGCAAATTGGGGGGGGGGGGAATACTGGAGAGCCCGAAAACTTTTAAACGACCTGGGAATTGGTAAAATGAGAGCCACTCTAGTCCTCCTTTTCAGCTCCAACATGAAACACGAAAGAGCCATTACGGAAAAGCGTAAAGGGAGGTTGGCACAACGTGTAAATCGCGAGGTGCTAGTGATGTCATTTTTAACCCCGTAACCTTTCCTATCTTCCTTCTCATTTTACGTCACCTACAGAAACAAACCCAGAGCCATATTTTGGGTTGTCGCAGCGTATGTTTTGGTGCAGGATGCACCCAAAAGCATAGCGAACGTCAAAGAAAACAGAATAAAGAGTAAAGGGCGGGAGCAGGAAACTCTAGTCTCCTATTTTGAATCCGTGCTTCGTCTTGGGGCAACAGAAATCTAGGTAAAGAAACAAAACGAGTTGCCAAGGATTTTAACGGAATGAAATTTTTACCTCTGAAAAGGAATAGAACGGAAGAAGTGGGAGGGAAGTTTTAGTGGGAAGAACCGAAAAACTTTCCCTCCCGCTACCACCAATCGTGCGCGGAAGAAGCCCGGTACGCCTTCAAGCTCATAAGTCATCTCAGTGTCAATTTGGAGTTCGAATGAGTTAGTTTGAGCCAGTGCACGTGCCAGGGAAATCATTTTTTTCTGGGTTTCTATCTTGCTCCTTCATCCAGAAGAGGGGGAGATTGGACTTCGCTTCAGTTTTTCTTTCGGTTAGTGAGAAAAAAAATATTGTTGTTCATGTCGGTACTGGGACTAGGACCGGAAGAGTAAGTGCGAGAATGCCAAACTGAGCGACTTCGAGTTTATAGAAGCTGAGTTTGTTGACGGAAGGAAGTTCGGAGAAAAGTCCTCTTAAGAATATTAGCACGAAGGCGAAAGAACTAATGTAACGCGTTATTCTAGAAATATTTGTGCACAAGAGTCGTTTTTATCCTTATACATTCCTATGAAACGACTCCAGGTGGCCTGTTGCTTAAACGTCTCTTTCCTCTTAAATATTTGGTTTGGAAAGTTGAAAAGGATAAGACGCAGTTAATTTTGGATTGAAGCCCAGTTTGAAGAGACGTGGGTTCGCTTCATCGATTTATTTCATTGTTGGAGAACGTGCAAAGAAGAAAGCTTTTTTAGGGTAGATAACGCTATCTTGGGTATTCGAGCATTTTCTCCCGCTTTGTTTCTTTTGGGTTACTGGTTTTGCACCTTTGGAGGAGTTCACATTCAAGTGTAGACCTACTATAAACGTGCACGTTGTAAAGCTGCCCGTAAAACTTCATCTTTTTACATCTCCAGATTTTAAATTATCAAATGGAATTAGTGGAATGTTTCAAAAGGTTATTGCCGACCATCGAAGCTTCAAATTTTCAATTTGCCTCTCACTTGCCCGTTCCGGTGGATACGACCACTCAAACTCAGCAAAATCGCTAATGTTATTGTAGGAAGTCTTACTTACGTAAGGTCTGTAACGTTAAACAATAATGTTATCATTGTCTTGAGGTCTAAGCACGTAATATAGTACAAGGTTAAGGAAGGCAGAGCGTTAGTTCATATGGGCACTTTGGTAAATCTGTTGGGTTCACTTGTTCTAATGAAAGAAAGATTATAAACTGAACGAGATTTTAAAAGGGTATAGTTTCGCTCGTTTTAAACCATGGGTTAAATTAATTAGATATTCACAGATATCAACAACTGTATTGGAAACTGCAGATTGCTTCAAGTGGGCCTTGCACTACCTTTTGTTGCCTGGTATGCCTACATCTGCTATTTATTAACTAGCTTGATACAGCCTTTCCAATAACGTCTTCCTTTTTTTACTTGATTTAGTCTTTTTCCCACAGACGTGACGACATCAGATCCTTTCTATGTCGTATTTGACTACAATTTTTTTCATTTGGAAAATTAAGTTATATGTAAATTGTACGTCTGCGATGTTGCAATTTTAGTAATCGAGCGCACCTACTGGGATAGCTTTACGTGCAAACCTTTATAGACTGTCAGAGTGTGGTAAACAAAGGGAAATGAGTGTTTAGATCATTAGAATTATTTTGAGTTAGGTTGAGTTAGGCTGTATTGAGCTATGCTAGCCCAAGACAAACTGGGATGGGTAGAAAAGTTGAGAAAATACAAGAAACAGAATATAAAAATGAAATTTTCTGTGACTAAGTAAGCGCTTCCTACAAAAGTATTCACTTAACCAAACTAACACAATCGACACTATAAGTAATAACTCCAGTTTAAGAAGCAAAGGATGCTAAAAGACTTTTCTGTAAAGAGCCCTTGTCTCTAGAAAAATGGGCGTGGGGAACAAAACCCCAACACCCTCCGCCTGTCTGACGTTGAGCGCAGTTATTAAATAGTATTGTATAACGCTTCGCTTAGTGTGACAATCTTTGAGTGATAAAGCTAGCTCTTTAGGAGTTTCCTGCCTTTTAACCTATGTTTGCGTCTATTTTTGTGTTCAAGCCAAGCAGTGAAATGTGTTGTAATTACTTCGGGTATCGACGTAGGTGAAAATGTGTTTTTTGGGGGAATTGTGAAACTACTTCTGATCTAGATTAGGGAAACGTCTCTTGTTTTTATCACTTTTTGCATAATAATTAAAGAGTATTTTTGGGTGGAGCCAAGCGTTTCAGAAAAGTAAGGTTACACTTTCCTAAAAAAAAGTAGAAACATAAAAACTACACCACGGGGTGAAAAATGCATTAAAACCACTCCCTTTGATAATATTACCCGGACACGCCATGTGTTTCGCGTCTCTTTTTTAACGACATTCTACCTGTTCATTCCTATTTCGTTTCTGCTCAGTCCAAAGGGAACCTGTAGGGAAATAGATGTTTGAAACTATCATTGTAATGGTACAACTTTTGTTGTAATTTGCACGAATTAGTTTGTAGAAAAGATCCCTGTGTTGTTTAGTTGAGCTACTAGATTCGTTATTTACATTACTCTACCAAGCATCAAACAATTTTGCATAAAGAGTAGAAGAAAATGATATAAGATTACTAGATTAACTTGAAAGAAATTAGGCTTTACAACTGTAACCACTACTATAAGAGTAAAGTGTGAAAGCTTGAAGAACTTCGCCTTCTTCGTAACCAGATTTACCTTACATACTCAAAAGGTAAATCTGTAGCGTATAAGAAGTTGTACGAGAAGAGTGAAGTAAAGTAAGGTAAAACGGGCGCAAGGAAATCATTAACATAAAGGACAAGTCAAAATGGGCCCAAGCCTCGGGACAACTTAGAATTCCCGATATAATTTTATGGTCCATAAAGTGGGTCTTTCAGCTTTACGATCAATTGTCTTTTTTTACGAATAATCATTGGACAGTTATAGAATTCCAATAATCGAAGAAAAGACAAAGAGAACCTTAAATCATACTACGAATGATTTATGGAAACAAACATTGACCCTGACGGACATTATTAAATTTTTAACGGAAGAAAAACCAGTTGGCTTTCACTATTTTTTTCTTTCTTTCTAGGAGTGTCGTACTTCTCGAGGTCAGAGATAATATAACTACATAATCGAGTACTGGACAACTTTCGGGAGAGCGCAGGACCAAAACCATGTGGCAACATGTGTTTTGTGATGGACGAATTTTTCTTGCGATGGGGGATTGTATTTTTTGCAGTTGGAATGATGCCTGTTGGTAAGCTAATTTTACAAAATGAGTTACAATTCTCTGTATGTGTTGTTTCCTTTACGGTGCAGTTCTTCTAATTTTTCACTGAGATAAATTCTTTAAGGCAGAAATTCCCTCGACGTTTGTTGCTACTAAAGATTTCCTTTTTTTAGACATCTCTTGACCTTCTGAACTTCTTACAATTCATTGGGCGACTTTCTCTGAATTGTTATCATACATCTCCTAGACTCACAGAAACTCCTACATTTTTAATACCTTCGGAAAAAATACATCGCACTCGGCATAGATGAAAACTAATATTCCTCACATGGCTTAAAGTATTGTCCTCCTTATGTAAATTGGGTACAGCGTTTCGAACATTGGCAATTCTTCCATAAAGGCGTTTTCTTAACACATATTGAAGAAGGGGGAGCTGGTAACAATTAATGTGATGATCAAATAAAGATATAGATGTAGAAGTGTGAAAGAGACAAGCCCAATGAACTAATTAGGCATGGTACGTGTGTATCGTATCTTTCAGTAGTTTCTTATACCGTATTATCCCCAGGCGTTAATGAGATCTCTTGTACGGGATGCGGGTCTTGTTTTGTGTAAAATAGACGGCCGGAATGATCTCGCAGTGCCTGTTAACGTGACTGTCAGTTCCGTGACTTCGTCTTCAGCGTGGGTAACTTGGTTGGACGACCAAACGGCGGGAAGTAGTCCTGGACGTTATGATGTGGTTTACAAGCCAGCAGATGCGAGGTAGGTAACAAAAGTAAACATGAAGAATAAAGAAAGAATCAGCGAAGAGTGCGAGAAGGTCAAAATGTGAACGTCTTAGTTTTGTTTGGGGGAAAAAACTAATCGAAGGCTAATGATTTCACCCCGGGAGACTGACAGCATAACAGGAAAAAATAATAGAGTTATTAAAGAAGCAACGCTGATTTAATAACTTTGACATTCGGGAAGTGCACAGCAAGTCCAATTATGTGAACTGGTTGGTTGGACTCAGACGTGGTCCACGTAATTGGGTTCTCGTTTAATTGTAGTTCATAAATCACATGACTTTTTATATAGAAAGCTCGTTTTTGGAGCGCTGTCCTATTGAGACATGATTTTTTTTCTTAAAAGAAAAAAGTATTAACGGCTTCATGGTTATTAGTTTGTAAAGTTAACTATTTGGAACATGTTATAAAAATTGGAAGTCACCAAGCTTTACAACGAAACTTGAAAGTTAGTTCGAGTTCCTTAATGGAGCACCATCAATTAGTAGTGGAGGACCTTGGAAAATTATCAACCCTTCACAAATCAATCTCCTTCGGTAATCCTCGTGGATTGAAAAAAAAATAGGAAAACAGAAAAAAATCTCTTTCTATAGCTAAGCTTTCAGAGAAAATATTGTAACCTAAATTACGCAAATTTTTAACGATTAAACGTACAGCCATGAGCAAAAAAGCAGCTCCTGAGGCTGATTTGCCCCATTAGTCGATGAAAGAGCTTAGACTTATCGCTTACAAGGTAAGAGTTCGACTCTGAGTGTCCATACCCTGTTATGAAAAGATAAGTAGACAAAAACCTGTGGAGTATTGAAACTGCCGTTAGTTAATAGCTATAGACGTTAAAAAGAAAGGCTTCCTTCCGTTTGTTCTAACAAGAGCTAGCTAAGTACATGGGTGACCGCGAACTTTAAATGACTTTCCGTAAATTCAAGTAGTTAAGCTACAATTTTTCAGAAATTGATGAAGATTTCTAGTTGTTGGATGTGTAAATCACAGCAATTATCTGAAACAGGGGGCTTTTTTTACTTCGCGCAAATAATAGTTCAAAGTATGCAACAAGAGCAATCGTAGCAAAAAGAAAATGACCGATTTTTGTTAAAATACTTTGTTTCAATTATTAACACATTCCATCTTCGCGGTTTATCCTTCCAACACGTAACTATCGTTTTCAGAAACCGAGCGTAACATTCTTCACAAGTTTGCTAAAGGCAATACCTGAAGAATCCCTGCAGAATGCATAGCTGTTGATGACAAACAGTTTCGGGGCAACCTTTTACCTTGTAAGCGATAGGTCTAAGCTCTTTCACCGACTAATGAAGGCAAATCAACCTCGGAAGGCTTAATTAGACTTCTGTGGTTTGCCTTGTCTCAATTTTTTTGCTCATGGCTGTACAATAATACATTATATTTTTACTTAACAATTACCGGGCATCTCTAAGTCGGAGACAAGAAGTCGATTTTGCGTGTTAAAATACCTATTTTAACATGTCATTTTAACCAGTGCTTGGAAGATATGCCATCCAGCAATTATATTGATTGCTTCTCGAGAATTAAACTTACCCGAAGCAATCTTCCCAATCGTGTCAGTAAGAGGTACTACTCGAGTAAGCGATCATTACAGGTCTCGTACTGTCCTTGACACGCAAATCTGTATACATTTGCCAGTCAAAGACAGCTCAAGCTTTTCATGTCAAAACATCTTGTTAAGTGTGACACGTCTGATAATTGAAATTTAAAATTAAAATGGCTTTAGAAGCGATAGTGGAAGAGTACGTGGTTTCTGGTGCAAATATGGGCACTGTGTTTATAACTTTATTCCGCGCTGCTTTCAAGTAACATCCATTAGAAGTTGTCCTTCGAAGTAGGCTACTCGAAACACGCCTGTCAAGTTTGGAACCGATCAACGTTGTGTTCGTTCTGTTCACTTGTAGAGTTTCTCGCCCTTTTAAAATCGTCGACGGATATGATTACCGCGCCATTTTTTTAAAGAAATATTTTCGATCCGCATCTTTTCTGCAGTTGCATGTTTAGTTTAAGGATTAAGTTTTTCTAGTAAGTTATATTTTACAATCTATATGAGAGAGCTTTTGATCAATGATAAATTTTTAAAACGGGTCTTACATGGTGTAAATATAGGCGACTGTCCTTTGCTTATGCAGATGATTGGATCCATTTTTTTTCACTGAGCGCTTAGTAGTGACGCAAAATTTGTAAAGGAAATACTGTACATGTAAAATGTGGAATGAAGAAGTCATGGGGAAGACAATTGTTACCGCGATGGAAGAAAAAGCCATGATAGCACACGAAAAGTCCCTATATTGTTCTAATTCCTCGGACAACCTTACATACACTCAGTAAAACACTCACGATTGTACTTCTCTCACGATTGTACTTTTTGACTGTAGAACAGCAATGACCCTCAAGTATAATACAAAGACGGCAATGAGCTGTGCTCACGCCGAGATATAGTAAAAAACAACACTTCTCTCATTCCTTTCCTGGCGGTATGTAAGAAAAACTGTTTTAAGAGACAAACTAATGAAGATTTTGATTGAGGATTTGCTGCATACGGAGACGGTTCTCCCTGCTATATCTAACTCGTATTGGCTATGCTGGACAAACTGGTTTGTCCCATACTTTAGATATTTGAAGCTACTAGAAGGACGAATAGATCTATTATTGTATGCACGAAAAATAAATATTGAAATTTTCATTATACGATATTTTCTTGATTGTTTAGAATTTTAAGCTTCACAATGCGAAAGTTTAAACAGAAAGGTTAAATTCCTGACTTTCCTTTTAAAGCAATAGCAATTGTAAGTGTGTATCAAAGGCAATATACATATAAATGCTCTTTTATTTGGTATAATCGCTTCTTAATCTCCTTCGGGGATGTAGTAACCTATTTTTATAGTAGCACGTATTTGCACCTAATTGTATGCGCCGATTTGGAAGAGGTTAATAAATAAACTTTCGATTACTTTATACCACTCTTACAAAAAGGGAGCATTTTCACATGTACCGTAAAATGAGTTCACAAAAGCCTACCTTTTCTCCTAATATTTGTGTACTAAGTTATTAAAAAATTTATTTATTGAAATTTCTTGATCTGCAAATATTTAAGTTAAGTAGAATATTTAAGTTAACACGGCAATAGGCGAAAGCCTATGTCGTTTTTTTGCGGAAAGAAGTAGAAATATGTACATTAAAGTAATTCGTGTATATTAAGTTTGTTTCCTATTGTAGTTGTTGTGACTTTTCTGTTAACTTCGTTTGCGAGTTCGCCTATTGAGATACGATTTCGCATTGGCGTATTTTCAACATACAATGTTTCATAATTTCACTCTTTACGTTTTTACTTACGGAGTGGAAATGGAGTTAAAATTTCTTACTTTGTTGTAATGTTTAAGGGTCTTATATGTAATAGTCCAAGTTAAAGTTACTAGACTGAATAGTGAAATGTCTCTTACGATTTTTTTATCGAAGGTATAAAGTTATCATTCCGGTGCGACCACCGACAAGAATGGTTCCTTTGGAGAATCTGTTGCCTGGATCATCTTACCAAGTGCTAGTAGTGAGCGTTGGCCAAACGGGGAACAGAAATAATCGTGTTCGTAGTGCGCCTATATGGTTTTGGACTTTACCAAGCACGGACAATGCCAACAGTGCAGTGCTACCTTATTATCCCAATTCGCCTGAGGGCAAAAACATGCCTACCTCTGGTGGAACTCCCGGAAGCCTTGTTGTACGTCCGGAAGAAGTGGGAATTATCATACTTGTTCTAGCAGGTACATTTAGCTAATATTAAAATCGAAAGCGGGAAATAAATAATTCGAAAGAAGGCTATCACGAGGAGTGCTTGTAGACTGTTTCGTTTGTTATAAACTAAATTGGTACCTGTATAGCAATAGTTTTAAGGTTGCTGTTGAAAGTCACCGTCCACATGTGTAAAAGACTTTCAGGTTTATTTTTCTTGGGAAGAAGCAAGAGACAATTGAAAAGCTTTGTAACTCGGGAATGGCGTTCTTTCCCTGTATATTCGTTAAAGGTCAAGTTTCTGAGATGTTTACAATTCAAACCTCCGGAAACGGAACACTTCGGGCTGCTTTTACGATTTTCAAACATTCTTTGGCTCAAAGACGTCATTTCATTCTGTAAACTCTTTCGGTAAAGTTTGCGTAAAACTCGCAGTACTACCTTTAAAAGTAGGTATTTGCGTAATTAAAAAGGGCTTTGAGGAGTAGATGTCGCCGTTTTTAATGCTGCCCTATACTGGGAACAGCAAAGCTAAATCCCTTTTGGGTTCCGGTTGTTATTCTAATTTAGTGTGGGTTGGCGCCGTGGCCTTGTTCTTCAACCGATGGGGGAAGATACGTATGTTATTGCCTTATCAGCCAGTATTCAAGGAGGAGGAAGTACCGCCCAAACCGCCCACAAGCTTAAACGGCACCCAAGGAGGCGGAGCAATCCTAGGAACACCTTCCATGGTATCTATGGGTTTCGCAATTCCTTTTTAATGACAGAATAGCATCTTGGAATATTATTTGTAAACAATCCGCATCTAATGTTTCATATCAAAGCCAAGGGTTAAAGCGTACTAAAGTGTCACTTTGACACTTTCGCCTTTTGCACAAGAAATAGTACTCAAAATCTCGTGGTCATTTACAGCTGAACCGCGTATATACAGTGAATACCTAGAGAAGAGCCTTTCTATTCTATTGTGAAACACAAAATTTTTTAATTTCAGAATCATCTCACCAAAATTGTATTCACCTACCCTCCCCGAACCAAAATTCAGTATAAGACCCTCAGGAGGCCGAACATCTTTACCAGTGATGAGTTCCCATAGTATCATTACCTCTATCATACTCTAAACAAGGTCTCGTCAGAAAAATAGGCATACTTCCTATCACCTAATTTAAGTATCACTTTTTATCTTTCACTACTTTAGTTGCTTTCAGCTTGAAAGCTATGAAACGTTACATTATTAACCAGATAAAGACAGACCGGTGTAACAGCGTACAGTAGAGTGGGGGGAAAACGAATTAATTCTATAATGGTACCTGGTTTCATTTATCACATTTTAAACAAAAGCCAGTAACTTATTATAGACTTCTGTAAAGTAAAATTACTAGTTTTTCTAAAAAAGAAAAACTCTTCGGCCACCGGTATACTCTAGGAAAATAAATGTATAACGGAATACATAAACTCTCCCTTTTTGTGCTACAACAGCACAAAAGTATCCCAAGTATCAATATAACCGCATGAAAAGTGTTCAGCTTCGAAGTTACAGATCAAGATACGGCAATATGCGGAAGCCTACGTCGATTATCGGAAAAAAGTGTTCAGTGTGTAGTTTTTTATTCACTTAAACTATGAAAACAACGGAACGCAAATCATCCACAAATAACCGTATATACTTTTTAATTCGTTTTACCGAAATTGAATTGTGAGCGTAGCGAGCTCGTTGCGTCTGAGAATAAGAGCAAAGAATTTTGGGGATTTTAACAAGAGCATCAAAGAAAAATATCTCCTTTCCACTAAACTGTGCCCTTTGTGGATTTTTTTGTGTGCAAACGCCCCAAAAATTGCATGCGATTTTTTAAAAGTTATTGTTCTTTTATATATGTCTTAAAGTTTGAGGATAATTAACTCCAAAGTGGATTTAATCGTTCCCTAATTTTTGTTGGGATTCAGGATTGTGTATAACACTTTAGTTTACGTCTTTTTTTAGTATCCATTTATGTATTTTAATATTTTTTTTACATTTTTTTTTTACAGACTCACCGCTGCCAAGTTAGCCCGTGTCGTCTGGAAAGGGGGCGTTCCTTAGACATTGAGGTTGGTTATATGGGTAGTGGGGCGTGTCGCTTGGGATCAAACTTGCCTAACGGTCATCGGAACAGTAGTGTGTTAAGCGTGCGTGAAAAATCACGAATCTTGACTACTTTATCCAACCTGTCCCGTTCGCCGCGCGGAGGTTCAAGTCTCCTTGGACCCATTCAAGAGCCTTCGACGATACTTGGACATTATCCTCTGTGTCGCAAAGCCCGTAGTGCAGAAGTGATCACATTGCGCGTCACGGATCATACCGATTCACTGGAGACACATACCAGCCCAGATGGAATCGATTACGTCACCGCGACAACAGAAACGGAAGCATTGTGACTCGTTTTCTGTTTATCTTCCGTCATCTTTTTACTTTTCTCCCCTCTTATATACTTTCGACTTCATTGCTTAAGCTTGTAAAAATTTATACACGAGAAATGATGCTGAATCTTTTTTTAATACGATAATAAAATTATTCCGACGCTTTATTAACTCACGTGTTTATCTCGTTCTGCGCTGTAAGCGGTTCGCAGTTCAGATTCCGCTAACGACGCCTGGAACTTCGTGAGGAGTTTACCCAAGGTTACAGCACGCGGAAGTCACTTGTTCTGCCGTAGGGTTCTGAACTTTGATCTCCAGTCGTGTATCCTATCACACAGTTATCCATCATAGTAGTAATAGTTTGTCCCTCGTTTTGGGGAAATAGTAGGAAAATAATGTAACGATGAATTCCGAATCTAGGATTATGATCGTCCTTATCTTATGCGTCTTCTTTTTTAAAATAAGGGAAAAAGAAAGGGAAAGTTGATAAAAACGGAACAGCACGCATCTAGTGTCCCATAGGCATAGGTCTATGGATGCACCTTTTTATGGGTTATAGGCCAGTATTTCAAGGAGAAAAATTTTCGAACATTAATGAAAACGCCATAGTCTTCTTTGTGTAAGTTGAGCTTACGAAGATGGAGAGGCTCCAAGGCTCCGCCTTTCATGGAACCAACTATAGCAGCATTGCCTGTATAAATGCGCTGAGGAGCGAGTTGATCGTTCTCATTTGGTCTTACGAGTTGAGTTTGTCTGGAATTTGGGGTAAACTTCGGTAACGGCAAATCGACAGATCACTGAAGCAGTGGAAGGAAGCCTGACGCAACCCTTGCATTCCTTTTTCTAGTTACTCTGTGAGCCTTTCTATTCCACTCAGTCATAACGTTCCATATTAACGAAAGCTTCTTTTATCGTTAAAGTTGAGTTGCAAGAAACGGAACTAAATCACAAATGGCACTTGCGGTGAAAAACGTCCTCATTAGTGATCCGGTTGACCCTATTTGCGCTCAAATCTTGGAGCAAAACGGATTCAAAGTGACTTGTCAGCAATTTAATAAAGAGCAGCTTCTTCAAGAAATTCAAGTAAAACTAAGTCTATTTTCCCTAATACACGAGATTAAGCGGTCCCTTTTAACACCGTATCACCTAAATAATTCCGCACTGGCAAAAAATAAAAGCTACTTCGCAGATTAATTAAATCTTGTGTTTCTTGCAATCTGTCCTTCTATTCCCCACAGAATTATGATGCGCTGATCGTCCGTTCGGAAACGAAAGTGACCTCCGAAGTTTTGCAAGCGGCGCGTCGCTTGAAAGTCGTTGGTCGCGCTGGGACCGGTGTTGACAACGTGGATTTAACCGCAGCCACCCGGAAAGGTGTTTTAGTTATGAAGTACGTACTTACACTTTGTGCTACGGTATTGTTCGAGGTTCTTAATGAAACAGTCGCGGTCGTCAATTTCTTTATGTTCCTGTCTTTGTAAACGAACAAAGCACTGTGCTTCAGTTAACGGGACAACGCAGCACGCTGCGATCACGTGGCTGATGATGAAACCAGTTTACTGTAAAGAGAGCTTTGTACTGTAGAAGGGATTTAACATGTTGCATAAGCGTGCTCAATCTTTTCTTCCTTTTTCTCTTGCCTGACCTTCCCTTTTCTCGCCGACCTTCACCAACTACCCTTTGATTGTCCGTTTCCCATTTCTCGTGACCCGTCACAGCCGAACGAGTGAAAAGAAAAACAAAAAGAACCAAGAAAAAGAGAATCAAAGATGAGGCGTAAAACAAGCGGATTATCACTTATAGAATGTTTGAATTAAAGAGTCACGAACATTCAAGAGATCTCGACCAGTAGTCAATTGTACTAGTTTCACGAAGAATTTCCTACTGTATAATTATTTATATTACTCTACTATTTCACAAATTATATCGGTGTATGTAAGTGTACGATATATTATGAATTATTTCCTAACTATATCCTTATCATTTCCAGCAGGTAGTTAAAAAGATTAGTACCGAGATATTCTTTTGTTGAACTACATAATTTGTGTCTTAGAAAGATTTTAGTAAGAAATAAAGATCGAAGTCTCAACGTCTGACTCATTATTGCAAAAAAATTATGGAAGTCGTGCCTAGTTACATTTTATTTCACTTCTGTTTCACTTTTGTAAAACTCGATTCCGGGATTATTGTAAGCGACTGCGTTGTTCTATTATGCAATATTTGCTTCTGTTCTGAAAGCATACTATTTGACGAGTTACGTCGTAATTATACTTCGCAACGATTTGCAAAAATAAAGTACAAAGTATTCAAGATATATCATTTTTACGCTAGAATCGGTTGCTGTCATGAACTTCGTTTTTTGCTTTGAACTTTACTTCTTTTGCCTTCCTAGGGGTTTTCCCGTTCTTTGTAGTTTTTCCGCATGTTGTGTTAACTTTGTATTATTTTGTTACTTTTGTTTTAAATTTTCACTTTTAACTATGTTGGCAATAGCGAACTTTCAACGACTAACGACACTGATAATAGTCTTATTTTAATAAATGTAAAACATTTACATTTAAGTTCCAAAAGTAGGACTCGAACCACGTAATAACAGAACTGAATTGTAATAATGAGAATCACTTGTTATCTTGTCTGGCGTTCTATCTCGTTTTGTTTTTCCTTTTTATGCGATATTTGCTTAGAAATGACTGTAGCTTTTAACATCGCTTTTTATTTCATTGCAGCACTCCCGGAGGCAATACGCTGAGCGCTGCAGAACATACTTGTGCAATGATAGCCTGTTTAGCGAGGTAAAGTACTTGCATTCCTTTCTTTTAACGTAAACCTGACGTAGCTAACCGTAAGACGTTCTTGCGACAGAGATTCATTTTTTTTTCTTTGTCTGTTGTCTGACTTGTATTTAGACATATTCCCCAAGCGTGTGGGGCACTTAAAGGTGGCAAGTGGGACAGGAAAAAATACCTGGGCAATGAACTCCATGGCAAGACCTTGGCGATCCTCGGTCTGGGCCGTATTGGGAAAGAAGTAGCGATTCGTATGCAAGCCTTTGGCATGAAAGTAGTTTTCCAAATCCGGACAAATCCGGACTAGTCGAGTATATTCCAGTTTGAAACTTGCCTTCTTTTTTTTGCCTGCGTGCACAGACCGTTGGCTTCGATCCCATCATGCCAGCTGACGAAGCGCTTCGATTAGGAGTAGAGAAACTGGAACTGGCAGACATTTGGCCGCAGGCTGATTACATCACTATTCATACTCCTTTGATACCCCAGACGCAAAGTAAGAGAAAGGATATCTATACGGAGTTAAACGTATGCTCTGCACTTCGTTGCGTCCGACTGACTTGGACACAAATTTGATTGTCTGCAGACTTGATAAGCGCCGAGACACTTGAAAAATGCAAACCAACGGTGCGGATCGTTAACGTGGCCCGCGGAGGAATTATTGATGAAGAAGCACTTTTGGCTGCGTTAGACGCAGGACAATGTGGCGGAGCAGCGTTGGACGTTTTTGTTCAAGAGCCACCGAAAGAAGGTTCCATTTCGATGAGATTATGTGCTCATCCCCTTGTTGTGGCCACGCCTCATTTGGGCGCTTCCACCCAAGAAGCGCAACAGCGTGTCGCCAGCGAAATCGCTGAGCAAATAATCGACTTAGTGCAGGTAAAGCCTTTTCTTTTAGAACTACACCTCTGAATGTGAGAAGTTTGCTTAGACCGATCAACCTTTGTTTGCCATCTAAAGCGACAATAACGAATGTGAAACACGGGAGGCGTTGATTCATAACCATTATTTGATTAGTGATTTGCGAAAGTTTCAAAAGCATTCATTGTTGTTAGTGCAGTCGGCTAGGCTTCTGCTTATTCAATGCCGCAGTCTTTGCAAGTTACAATCACCGTCTTAGATTCCAATCGCGTCATAACTGTATCACAACCGCCAGTTGATGTATTCAGTGCAGTGGCACCTAGCACATGAATGTAAGTGGAAAAGTCTGACAAAACAAATGCTATTACACATGTATAGTACTCTTAAAAAAAATCGGGCCAAAGAAACTTCCCCATCCTACCGCCACGGCAGTTGCGCGAGCGGTGTTCCCATTTTTTCGTCTTTCGAACGTTTTTGACCCGCAAGGCTTCCTCCTCCAGTAGCGTGGGACTTTAGCATAGGGGCGGTTTGCTGGGCCCTATTTTTTTAAGAGTACTGTACAAACGTTATTACGAACGTTGAATGCCGGAATCGAACGAATCAAAGCAACTTCCAAAGACGGCGACAGTGGAGTACCGATCTGTTCGAGTGGTTTTCGTTTTATTTTGGTTTTTGATACTTACGTGGCTCTTCTCGCGTTGACAGGGCCGCCAAGCAGTAGGCGTGGTTAATTCACCCACCGTGGCTCGGTCACTCTTGTCTGCCAACAAACCGTGGATTCAACTGAGCCAAGCCTTAGGACATCTGGCGGCGAGACTCATCAACTCGGCGACAGCAGTAGCTGGGTCTAGTGACGCCGTCAATCTCGTCGCTTACGGCGAAAACGTGGAAGATGTTGGACTATTAGCGAACGCGGCGTTAGTCGGCACCATGGCTGGAATGACTTCAAACGGCGTGAATATGATCAATGCAGCTCTACTTGCCAGCGAAAAAGGCTGGATCGTCAGTTCGCGTTGCGAACCTGAGCCGCATAAGAGCTTGAACGGTCTTACGCGAGCGGTTCGATTGTCGATTGCGAGACAAGGGCTTGCTGTCGATTTAATTGGTGAGGATTTTTTAACGATCAGAGCTTACATATTAATATTATAGATATTTGGAGAGTTACAAAGTGTTTTTCTTTCATACAAATATTGGATAATTGGAAATTGTAAGGAAAGGTTACGTATTAACTTTTTATTGTGACGTCACTGTCATTATGTTTGCTTTTATTTAGGAACGGTCCAAGGCGACAGTCCTGTTTTGTATTCCATCAATGGTGCCAAACTTGAACACGGCGCTACTTTATCAGGAAACGTATTAATCTTCACTTCAAATCAAAAAGGGTCCAGTTTGCTAGGACTTTTGGGTAAACATTTCTTCTCAATTTCATTCCTCTATTGCAAGTTCTAATTCTTGGTTTGTTTAGGCATGTTGGCTGGAAAGATTCCCATTTCTACTGTGATGCTAACGCGGGAAGCTGAAAATCAAGCCTCGTTCCTGCTTTTGCGAACCGATGATCCCGTTCCGGATCCCACAGCAATTTTAAACGCTCAAGGCAACATGTTACCAGATGTCGTCTTTGTCGCCCAACTTGGGTTTTAAGAATTATACTTTCCAAGTGTACGTGACTACTTGTATTTTCCGTTTAATTTAATTATATTTTCGTAGCCGATGGCTAGAATATAGCAAGTTACCTGTTTGTATAACCGGGATAAAATAGAGCGATTTTTATTGTATTGATTTCTTATCCTATCAATTTATATTATTTTTATTAGGGTTGCCATTTAACAAAATGTAGCGGAATCTTACCCACTCCCAGTACGTCGCACTTCCGCTTTACTTGAAGTAAAGACGAAGTAAATTACTTCGTCCTTACTTCGTACTACACGCGTGCGAAACACGTGACACATACCCTCTCCTATAGGCCTACTTCCCATTTTTTGGACCCTATAAACCCTGTTGCTTTTTCTCAGATATCACTTGTTACCAGTAGCGTATCCAGGATTTCATTTCGGGGGGGAGGGGGGGGGTAATATGCATTTCTTTTGGACACTTTGTCATTTCCCTATCTTCCCCATTATAAAATCAAAATTTCGGGGGGGGGGGTTTAAAACCCCCTACCCCCCCTGGATACGGGGTGCTTGTTACGTATCTAGATCACTCAATTAATTCGTCACGTAGAAGTATTGTACTATCCCTCCAGCTATTCGATCCATTGTTGAGTTTGGGGACGAGAAGTTCTATAGTTCCTTTTCGTACCCAGATCCTTTTATCAGTTTCTTCAGTAACACTGTTAACAATGTGATAAATAGATTTATTTCTCTTTTTTGTTCATATTCAAGCATTCAACTTCTAATTTCGACCATTTTAATGCAGGAAAGGTATTCAATCCATAGCATTAACGGTTAGAGATGTTTTACCTAGGGAACGACCGAAACTATGGTACGGAACTGTTTTCACTGGATGTAGAAGTATGAGCTGCCCAGTATGCTGCTTCTCTTGAAAACGAGAAATAGGAGTAACATCATAAAAACAAGGGGTGCTAATTTTGTCATCGTCACACGGGTGCAAGGCAATAAAAGTGGCCGTTGTTTCCATGGAAAAACTTGCAAATTTCTTTTTATTTTATTACTCTAGGACAACCTTAGAAAAACTTACTGACATTTCAGCCGTAAGCTCCATCATTATTTGGAACCGTTTCACTTACGTTCTGTTAAAGGAACTAGATTACTAACTCGTTTGCATAAAGGTTTTCTTTTGAAGAAGTGCATTATCGTTTAGTATTATCTCCGGACATCAGCAAAATAGCTCACCTTAAAAAAATCGAAATTAAAATATACACGCGCTGCAATCAGGGTTGAATTACCGCGGTCTTCCGTTTATCGCGGTAGTTACCGCGGTAGATATTTTTACCGCTGTCTTCTACCGCGGTAAATACAAAAGTACCGCAATTACCGCATTACCGCAAGCTCTCGAAAGTACCGCGCGGTAGCGGTAAAAAAATGTCTTTTAAACCACCTTTATGCCAGCTGACTGGACATGACATCACTGTAAGTTCCTTAACCAATCGCTTGAGATCACGTGACATATTGGTAAGCGTTCCTCTGGTTACTTGACTCTACGCGATTCGGCGTCGAAATCGACGCAAAATTCAGAATTTCTCTTCGTGAAGCTGGAAGTTCTGGGTCCTAGCGTTAGAAAAGTTCAACCCGTAATTGAACCCTAAGTTGGCTTATTGTGGCTTAACACTGATCAGATGAGTGCCGATTCCTATGCTTCGCCCACATTCGAAATGAGCGGTTCGTCTGTAAATGTACGAAATACGAAAGTACGGTATTTTCGATTAAAATTAACTATGATCAATGACCACTGTGTTCCCGCACGAAGTGACATTGTCAAACCATTAAAGCAATGAACAGCTCTTTCTTTATGAGTCTTCATTCGTAGGGTTTAAGGCAATTCGAAAGGGGACGGCTTGATCAGGTTGACGAATTTGTAGTTGAGGAGATTGTAGTATCACTTGGCTTGTTGTCACCTCAGTGTATCCTATTGTATGCAAAGAGTACACAATTTTCTTTCATAGGCGATATCATACTGAATTACACAGATTGTCTCAATCCCGAGCATGAACCGAGCCAACAACAAGAAACAAATACAGTAATTTGAACGTTTACTTTTTCTGAAATTCAACGGCAAAGTGCTGGGCTAAAACCAATGTTGCGAATTTTTTATGGATAAATCTTCACCAGATAACGTAAAAAAGGTTTTACGTCACTTTCCGTAATCAATTTATAATTTATTTTATTTTAATAATTTACGTCAATGTTTTTACTCGAAATTCGTGTTGCATATAATTTTACCGCTACCGCGTATGTCTTAAAGTATCGCGGTTAAATACTTACCGCGGTAAAGTAAAGAAAAATCCAAGTTAGCGCTTACCCGGTAACCGTAATTTTCTTTACCGCATTCAACCCTGGCTGCAATATGCAGCCTTGTCTGTTAACACAAGAGATTTCTTTTCGTCTATAGACGTAACTTTTTTTTTGTACCCCACAGCGTCGCTCTAGACTTTTTCTTGTGCATGCAAATTTGCTGCGAAGAATTGGCGGCTGGGTTTTTAATGTACGATTTGAAGCTAATACTGGACTAAAGATTACTTAAAAAATTCTGCGTATTTGATATAATTAGAGTAATGAAAACGAGAGTACCTAATTTTTATAAGGAGAGTAACAAAACAAAACTAACTTAGTTTTCTCCTCAATTTGTGGTCTTCTTCATGGAATTTTTTTCCTTGATAGATTGCGCAATTTATTCAAGCGCTTTTATTTACAGGCCCTAGACGTTCTGCATACACTGTATTTTTCTTTAATGGTGCATTTTTCTCGATTGTATTGTACTTAACCCTAGAAATGGAACGAAGCTTAGAAGTTTTAATCGCGTAAAAGACTCACAGTCTCCGGATTCGACGGCATTTTATGACGTCACAGGCTTCAATAATTCAAGTTGACAGTCCTGAGCTACCTGGAGGGACCTCCCTTTTTTCCCGTCACTTGTTCTGTTAATAGTGTTGCACTGTAGGGCTGGGAACGGTTCGAGGCCAGTCGAGTCGAACCGTTACCAACCCTGTTGCACTGAGTGTTGTGTAATCGATATTCTCGTCTTTGGTACGTAATGCTAACTGGGAAAGTGAACACTCACGGCATTGCAGACATTATTTCTTTTAAAAAATGGATGTTCTATTTGAAATGGTCTGCAATTTTGGCGACGAGAATTTATTTCGAAGCATCTCACTTATCCCAAACTTCCTAAGTAAATTGTTTTTGTAGTTTTTGGCATCTCATCATTATTTGGAGTTCACGCTGTTCTTTTCCGTTTTTTTATTTATTCTCTGCGCTTTTCAAACATATCGAAGTTTTTAACGTGGCCTGCAAATTTGTTTTCCTTTCATAATTGCTTTCCTGTATCAAGTTGCCTACAGTTACTATCTCTTTTTTTTATCGCTAGCTTTGATGCGGTCTCGGTACCTAAGCGACGACCTGTTAAGTATACTTTTCTCTCGTTCTCTTCCCTCAAAGCGCTCACGTGACACTGGTTGGATTGGATGGATTGAATAATTGAGGTAGTAACAGCATTGCGCCCTAATTTGGGACAAAACTCTCTAGCAACAGCTAAACAACATATCGTGTTGAGAAGGGATAGTGAAAACCCTCAAAAGACTCCATTTGGACTCATTCACTTGGCACCTGCCTAAAAGCTTCGTCGTTTCACGATTTCATTCGTTCACCTTTTTTCCAATTAGCAATGTCTGCCACTGCTCGGCATGAGAGAGAAATGATTCGCAAAGTTGAGAAGGAGTTAGGTCAAGTGACGGATCCTTTGGAAAAATTGCAAATGCAGTGCCTCAAACGTGGCGTGACTGGAATTCGCGATTTCGGAAGGTGAAGTATTTTTTCTCATCACTAGAAACGGTTAGATTCCTATTTACGTTAAGGAGTAATTGATCTTTTTTGTTTTGGTAGAACTTTCCGCATATGGGACGACGATGGTAATAGGCAGTTAAATGTGACTGAATTTAGCAAAGGTTTAAGAGATTATGGAGTAAATTTAACGCCAGTGGAAATTGAAAGCTTATTTGTCCAATTTGACAAGGATAACAGTGGATCAATCATATTCGACGAACTTTTGATCGCCTTACGAGTATGGAATTCGTTTTATTCATGAAAGCAGAAGTGGGGTTTAGTTAATACACGTCTAATTTGCGTTATTCTAGCCCAAGTTGTCCAAACTCCGTGTGGATTTAATTCAAGCCGCATTTCGGAAAATGGATCGTTCAGGAGACGGATTTATCACCACTTCAGACCTCAAGGGAGTTTATAGCGTCAAGTAATGTTATCTATTGAAAAAACATTCCTCTCATTTAACTAATAACCAAGTACAAAATAAACACTGTACCATGCAGGATCTGCGTTAGTTAAAATTTTTATGTATCTGTTGTATTATAGAAATCAAGAGTTATTAATTTATACATGCTGTCAATTAACGTTTGTAGAAGCCATCCGCAATACGTGAATGGGGAGAAGACAGAGGAAGAACTGCTGAACCTTTTCTTAAATACGTTTGATTCCCCGGAAAAGGATGGCAAAGTAAAACTTAAAAGTTCCGTAAGCGTTTCTAACGATTTCGTCCGCTTCCTAATTAGGTATCGTCAGATGAATTTATCAATTACTATAGCGGGGTGTCTGCGTCCATTGACTCGGATGTGTACTTCGATTTAATGATGAGGCAAGCTTGGAAGTTGTAACTTTGGTGGCTTCTACCTCAGCTTCCTTCCTGGTCATCCGAATCGATGCTTTCAGTCGAGCAAGATTTGGTCAACGCACGCCAACGCCACCCGGATTCATTTTCGTTACCCAAAGAACATTTGTTGCGCTAGAATAAATGAAACGCTTTAGTTCAGAATAGCAAATCTTTCCTTTCTAAAAATGGCATCATGAAATGTTACGTTCTCTACTTTAGTAGCAGTTAGTGCTCTAATCTGCTCCGCAAAAACTGACGGCGATTTCTGTCCCCATTCGTTGAGCAAATGCTCCAAGTTTTCAAAGTCGCCTTGTACGCTTTTCTCCAAAGCTGATGCTAAGTCAGATGCCATTTCTACAATACAGCGCTGTAGAAATATGCGTGGTAGTTTATATGGTATATATTTTCTAACCTATAAGTAGCTTGCATTCATCTTTTAACTCCCTTATCTGTTTCTCCAGTTTTGAGTTGCGCGCCAAGATTTTCTTAGCCCGGTGAGGCGTCGTTAGATCCTTGACTCGCAGTTGCCACATTGCCGTCAGCTGTTGTGATAAGTGAACCCGCCACTCTTCCTAAATAAGCCAATTAAGCGAAAGTAAGGTATGCCCACATGCCAGAAGATTCTAATGGCTTTTGGATACATACAAAAAACGGCTCAGACCCTAAATCAATTTACAAGTATTGCGCAGGTGCGTGAATGCTCAGCTTACTTAGATGTATGAACTCACAAAGACTACTAAACGTTCTCGCCATTTTTATAGGAAAATACCTGGCTCCCACCTACTTTTTTAGTCTTCTTTTTTCACTTGCTTGCCTGAAGTACGTCTACTGGACAGTTTTAAAATTAATCCCAATCTAGCCTACGTAATACACAGGTTCGAAGCTTAAAGGGAAGTTCCCTTCTTTAGATCTTACAACTGAATAAATGTTAAAAACCTGTTAAAAATTAGAGCATTCATAATTCTGTTACAATAGATAGTGTAATCAAAAATCGAGAACACGTTTCTTCCTTAAGCTGATTCCGTCCGTTGCTTAGAATACCCATGAAACGTGAAAACGGCCACTAGACGCCCCAGCATTGTCGTTTGAAGAGAGAAGAGTGAGGATTACAAAGGTCTAACTCTGTCCTCTAGTCCGTAAAACAACGACTCTTTGAAATCTCTGTTTATTAACATAAATTACTTATATTTGGTTGAATGAAAATCTAATTGGAAATGAGATTTTAATTCCATACGTACTGGAGAAACTTAGGTTGAAGAGATACTTAACGTTTCAGAATAATCAATGCGCGTTGCTGTAAAAGGACACTGGGCACCTTTGTGCAAGTTTACCTCGTACAAATGCTGGAAAGAAGGATGTTTGGCAGGTTCCACCACGAAAGGTAGCGCAAAGTAAGTAGTCCACTGCGGATCCGATGAGTAGTCGTAACCTTTGTTTTCTAAAAACGCTTGGAAACGCTTCATTCGCTCCTTCTTCACGAAAGCCTTTTCATTCTCCAGCTCCGGATATAACGCAAAGTAAAGTCGGAGTTTGAATTCTAAGGCTTTGCCTTTTTCTCTCCCCCCAAAGAGTTCCCAAAGCTATTAAAAAGATGATTTAAGGAAATAATAAACCAAAAATAAAAGTTGAGAAGTTTTCGGACACGTCCCACCGAAAATTAAACCTCTACATTCATTTGTTTTTCAAAGCTTTCGTGAAATGAAACAACTGAGAATTAAAGAAAGCTAGAAGTGAATGAGTCAATTATGTCAGAGCGATTTAAATTCACTTTACGTCGAAAAACGCCTCATCATCGCCACGCGTAAAAGCATCGTGGCATAATTTCCATTCTTGTTGAATGTATGTCGCATGCCAAGGGCAAGAAGATACTGTGGCTGCACCGGACCCCTCTTCCTCCACTGGATTTGGTTTCCGTGTTTTGCTCTCGCGGTCGCCAATTTCCTGCCGCAGCACTTGGTTGGTCGCGTTTAACCCAAAGAATGTCACGTACTGGCAAGGCAAAAATATACGAAAAAAAGTCGGCCCGGATGCAATTTTTTTTAGAACATTCAAGTGTACAGGACAACGTTTAAAAGTAATTTGCATTGTGGCCTTACATCTTCTAACAGTTGATGAGTTGCACAATGCTCACAGTTATTCATTCTTTTTTTAAAGCTGCAAGTATTGTACTTCGGGTGACCGGAAATACACTACACTGTAACAGAATGAAGAAATCCAGAATTGACTGTTTTGGGAAAGCCTAAGAAGCTTAAATGTGTTTTAGCTGTTTTCAAAGGAGAGTAAGCTAAAAAAGAAAGGTGTTAGGTGTTCCCATGGTTACAACGATTCTGGCGGAAAGAAACTTTTTATCTTGTTGTACTCGTGATTTTGGGTTGCGCTGTCATCTAGTTTCGTTTTGTATTTATTGATACACAAACGAGACTTACGTGCTGCTTTTGGTTGATTGAGTGATAAAAGGTTGCTCAGTTGCTTCGTGTGCACAAATTCAGCGACAAAATCCCCTTCCTATGAGTCCCAACTGTGGCATAGCGTCTTCGTATCAGTTAGATAGGTCTCCTTCTATTAAACTAGTGGAGCAAAACTGCCGTTTGGACGGAATCAGCCCTCCAGCGTTGAAAAAGAAGAAAGAAAAAGCGAAAAAGAAAACGTTGAGAGCGTGAAGGTAGAAAACAGTCCATTTTTTGTTCCAAAATTGCAATCTCCGAGCCAACCCCTCCGATTTGTCTCTCCAGAGAACAGTTTGTGTCGAGCTATTCTGGGGCTGAAAAGAATCTACATCGGAAGAATTGGAGAGAAACCGCATCACGGATACCGTACCATTTTATTAGCAAGTAGCAATTTTTACGCGAAATTGTTTTACTACAGTAAGACCTATGGCTCTGAACTGACCACACTACTGTAGAACTCCCGATTGTGCCAACCGCTGTAATACGGCTTTTTTCGCGACCGCTATGTTCGTAAGTTAATTGTGTTAATAACCAAGCTTTTATTTACCAGTATTAAAACACAATTACCAAACTGTAAAAAATGCAATTTATTCCTGTTATTCCGCATAGGAAATTTCCTCGCAGATTCCTAATGGACCAAACATTCGCATCCGATTTTTTTAACCAATCTCAGTTCCTGACCGGTTGTCGAGGTTGAAATTCTACTCTATTTGCAATATTCGCTAGCAGCGTGAATAATTAATTCTGAATATTTATTGTGAATTTCGAATCTTTCAACAGCCGGAATTAACGGGTAACCTCAAGGCGTCCTTCAGAAAGTTGGGGGAAAAAGAGTTTTTCTGCACCTGCTTTTTACGTTCTTAATGATGACAACTGACTGCTTCACAAGCTTTTCCTATTATTCCCCCATCCGCCTGTCAGAAAGTCCTTTTTAACCCATGTTGTTAAAACACTAATTGGACAGAAAATATCTGACAAGCTAATAGGGCTTTGCAGAAAGAAGATTGCCATTGACCCAACTTCGGATTATTCAGATTTGGGAGACGTAGTAATAACGCAAGCGTTATGTATCAATATCTGTCGATAAGAAAAAATAAGTTTCTGTTTAATTCTAGTCTCAGTTACAGATTAGTTAAGATTACAGAGAATTCAGAACTGTTGAAGAGAGCCTAAGACAGCCTGTTGAAAATTGTGCAAAGATTTTATATAATCCGTAGGGACTTATTCCAAAGCCAGGTTGACAGTGACGCCACTAGATGTACCAGTAAAGTAGCCACGACCCTTTCTGCGCACGAATTGCAACTGGTGTTTTCACAGGAATGAGACAAAATGAAACCATGTTTATCAAAGGTGTCATGAACCAACCTTGCTAGAGAGGATTCTACGAAAACTGCTCAGTACGTCATCTAAAATTCTTGACTGTAAAGTTTGCAATCAAAATATCTAATGCACGTCGTAATTCGCTCGAAAAAGAACTCGTAAAGAAATCTGCAACAGCGGACTCGATTTTCAGTAGTTTGGAAAAATACGTATTTTTACAAATCAGACGTCCATGTGCATTATTGCACCTTTTAACTACCTTATGGGGAAAACAGTTTTCAAGTGCATCGGGTAATTTTGGAGTAGAGGAGGGATGGGACAGTTCATACGTAGGACAAACCGTACAAAAATCATTATTAATGAACTACTACGAAAGTTTTGGTTCTGAAAAAATTTGCGCACTTAGTGAATACGACGAAGCTCACATGGAAAAATTTTTGCCGAAAAATGTTAAACCGTTTTTGAAAAAATAAATAAAAACTAAATTTTATCCACTTTTTGTAAGAAAGGGATCCTGTGCATTTCGTTGTACCACTCATAATATGTACCTAAAAATAAAGTAAAAATTACTTTTATGTAGCTGACAAGTTAGGGAATCACCCCTCCAAAGGTTTGTTTTAAAATCGATGTCCTAATTTTGTACGAGATTTTACACTCCAAAGTGATGCTTTAGTACGCTTCGAACAGAGCCATTTTTACTGCAGAAAAACATGCTGTTGGCAACGCTGCGCACACGCATGCAGCTCACAGCTGGCAGCTGGAGTTAAGCCGCGCACCTAAAACGTTGCCTTTTTTGTCAATAATCATTTTGACAAAATCGTGCGTTTCCTTGCACTAATTGGAGCTAGGATGACTCCTATGTCGAGAGGGAGTATAAGTGTAAGATTTCTTTTAGATATTTTACGTCAATTATGTATTTTTTACAAAAGGCAATCGACTAGTTTTCTTATGGCAAAACACACGGACAAATCGCACTACACCCAAGTTCAAATTGTATCCCCGGTATCTCGTTTTGGACAGTCGGAGGTGCCTCCAGTTTTCATGGTTAGTTGGTCTTGTTTTTAGTGTTCTTCAAGCGTACAATACCTCATTTGATAGCCAAGACACCAGGCCATTTGAAGAGTATAGTTTTAGGCTACAGTTTTGTCTCCACGTGAAGTGAAAAATAAACTACAGAAAAGTGTCCACACTGTCCCATCCCTCCTCTAGTCACCGGATAGTTTTCGGAATTTTGCTGGGTGATAATTGCAAAACAATGTTTTGCATTTAAGTGTTCTTTTCTCAACAAGTAGCTTAAAGAGGCTTAATGAACCTTAAGGTCTAATTTTGCAATCGCTGATTTGCAAAGAATCTTGAAGTTTAACTTACTTATTGTAGATTTACTGAATAGTTTTATATCAACGGTGTAAACTACGGACAATACTGATCATAGCATCATTGTCGAGGATTCTTTACGAAAATATGGGTAGTTTGTTGAAATCGCATGAAGTATTTAACATGTAATTTTCCCTATAGGTGCACCACAACCATAATAAAGAGCAACCCGGAGATTATTGGCGAATTCAGTTCATTTGCATTGATTGACTTAGTTAACTGCAAACTGTTTTTTCATTGAAATTGATTTAACATGACGTTTAAAATTTTAAACATGAATAAAACTGCATTCAGTGTAGAAAATCGTTTTGAATTTGGTTCGAATTCACTTTTACATTCCTTGCATTTGCCCACAGCTGTTAGAATATCGGTGTGGGAATCACACAAACAAGGCTGTTAGTTAACCTATGAAAAAGGACCAACAACCAAGAAAAATTAGGTGAAATAAAGATAAATGATGAATTTTCTTCTCATACAGATGGTGGCAATAGTGTCAGCGAACATCTTAGAATACAAGTTAGGCTGACACAGATTATATTCACACATGTGTTAGGTAGCGCAGGCAGTCAATATTACAGCCAATATTATTGGTCCACTGTTTGCAGAATAGAACTCGCAAAAGTTGTACCGATGTATAATTTAGGCTCAAATAGAGCTTCGAGAATACAAAGCCTACAAAATCTGTAACCCGAGTAATTGCTACCGAATTAGGGACGGTGAATGAAGATTGGAGAGAAAGAGAATGAGTACTATCCAAACGCAGAGTTGCGTACAGTTAACTTCAAGAAAGTGAATTTCTTACAGTTCTGCACAAATGTAGCATCAATAGACGGTTTCATGTTCTTTCTCGACATATTTTGTGCTTTTCGTTTAAGAATGTACTAAATATTTATATTTTTCTCTCATATAGGAGGCAAATCTGGATTGGTTCGTTTTATTTTACTGAGAAAGTCACGGTTTTATACAGCAAACAACCAATGCTTTCGCTGTGCCTTTCGGACGACAGGAAGAGACTGGGAACTCCTGCGAGATGCCTTGTGTTATACCAAGGTAAGTGCGTTACTTGTAGAAATAAAAGATATTTTCTTGTTTTGTTTTCAAATAAGAGGAAGAAAGTATCGAAATGGAAAATATAGTAAATCCCCAAAGACCAAAACTTCAGTCGTCTACAAACTTGTTAACGTTAATTCAAAATGGATGGTTTTACTTATCTTTTGCTCTTTTGGCCGTTTTTGTGGCTTGCGTTGTGAATTAGATAAATATGAGTAACCGTATTCATTTAAAAGTACGACCTGTTTTTCTGAATCATCAGTATATTTTCCCAGGTGCGTTTATTATAAAGTTGGAACGATTTGAAATTGTCCAGTATGTTTACATGATCACAATAGAGTTACAGCGCCGTGAACGCTTCTTCAGTGTATTTTTGGAGTGATCGGCAGATTGGAGTAGACTTGGGTTGATTGCAACGAGAGTCGAATATAATGAAATAATAATTAATGAAGAACATGAATGTTAAGGCGGTGTAAAACAGATTGATGGTAAATAACGTGGGTTAAATATGAGATGAAATTCCTGTAGAAAGAGCTGATCATGCGAGAAATTATTTAAAACCCGGTTTTGTTGCTGTAAGAAAAGGGTTCTGTTATTTTCTGTTTCTGCAGATTTCGATTATACTTGTAAATTCTCGTATTTTTTGTATGTACCATTAAAAACTTACAAAACAGTTTAATAGAAATTATTTTCGTCTGAAGAACTTGTAGCTTATCTTTTTTGCTTTTGCTTTTATCGCTTAGGCAATACGTGTTATTACGTGTTAAATGTTACTGGATATCTCGCAAAGACTGCGTGATATTTTATCACCAATTCTACCCAGTAAAGTTCTGAGTGATAATATCTAGGTTATACCGTTAATTTTTTTACAAGGAAAATACCTGACAAATTTGAAACAAATGTCACATTCCAAGGATTTTCGAAAACAGTTTCAAAAACCACGCCTTTATGTGCGTAAAATCGCCTTCAAAGAAATATCTTGTCGAGAACAGAATTCAGTTCCTAGGTCTTAGTTCGGAGTTGCGCAATCATTTTCTTAAATTAAAACTTATTATTAGATTTATGTTTTCATCGAAAAAATCAATGAAATAGCATTGGTACACTGTAAACAAAATACGTTCAAAATGATGGGAAACCGATGCTCAAAATCCGAAAACCAGTTGAGTAGCTTGTTGTGCTCAAAAATACATAAAGGCGCATGCTCAAAGGAGCTATATGGAAGCGTTCAAAATTAACAGTGTCTGAGGTTCAAAACAAGAGGCGCATGCTTAAAAGAAGGACGCACTAAAATGGATCAAGCGATACTAAAAATTATTATCGTCACCTCTCAATTTTTGACGACCACCAACATAAATTTATAGTTTGAATACTCTAATTATACCCTCCAACGTACTCTTTAAGCCGTCCTGTAGGCAGGGTTGTGATCTTGAGTCCAGGTCTCGGTCTCGAGGGCCCTAGGGTCTCGGTCTCGTCTCGGTCTCGGGAAAATGTGTAAAGTCTCGGTCTCGTCTCGGTCTCGAAAATTTTAGCCCGGTCTTGATCTCGATCTCGAAGGTCATGGTCTCGAGACCTATCTTTCATTACTTGAGACCTTCGGCGAAAAGCTCTGATTTCCCATAACCCACCCTATTTTGCCAACGTCGGGTTCAATTGCCCCCAGATGACACCTTAGTCAAGTTTTGTGCATGCGGTAAAGCGAAAAGAAAGGGAAATACAAAACTAGCGGAGTCTTGCAAATGACCCCATCTCTGTGTTTTCCCTTGCATATACACAAAATTGCCTTTTTAAGCCGGCACATGCGATATTTTTGCTAAATCAAGGAAGTTTTAAAATACGCCGTTTTAGAACATACGAAAAAAAGTCAGTTGAGGTTAAACACTCGTACAAAATGGACAAAAAAAGAGCACCCGACAAGATTCCTTCTATTGTTGAATTTGCATATAAAGATTATCAATATTGTGATGATCTTCTAACTAGGTAACAAAAAATACTGTAATTATGTAATTGAAAGTTTTGTGAAAGTGGTGGATAAGACAAACGTCACTGTAACATCTCAAGTTCTTTTGAACAAACAACTTGCCAGAACCTAATGAAACAGATCTTAAATTCTATTTTTCTTCAGCTGGGCTTCGGCACCTAAATCCGAACGACTTTTACTCAATTTTGGGGTGGCATTTTATTTTGGTTTTACCGAGTAAAATGTCATTTCATATCATATTTAATTTCATTATTGGTCCACAAAACGTTTCGTTACTTTACTCATTACTGAGAACAACTGATAGGCTGTCGGAACATTTTCCTTCATTTTATAGCAATCTTCAGAGGAGTCAGTGCGTGCAGTACTCAGTGAAGATTCAGCTGACCATTTTACGTCTGTCTCGAGATCGGGTTTGGTCTCGAGACCGGTCTCGATCTCGAGACCTCGAGTCCGATCTCGGTCTCGACCATTTTTGGTGGTCTCGGTCTCGATCTCAGTCTCGAAACCTAAGGTCTCGACCTCGTCTCGGTCTCGACAAAATTTGGAACGTCTCGGTCTCGTCTCGATCTCGAGAAGGTCGGTCTCGACAACAACCCTGCCTGTAGGACAGAAACGTTCGAAAAAGCCCCGACTGCAGCGCACTCGTGCCGCTGCCGTAGTACTCGGGTTCGAAATGACCCGTACCCGTTCTTTTTGAAAGCAAAACCAATCATTTTGAACTTAAAGCCTTGTCATTTTGAACTACAGAGTAGTTGTTTTGAGTGCAGGACGCTGAATTGAGCAGGACATACTCCTTTTGAAAGGGTCATGTTCAGTTTGAGCATCAACCGATCATTTTGAACTGTCCTATAGTGCTTGTTTTGATTGCTCGTTTCTACATTGTATTTAAAGGATTTTAATTGACATTTAGCTGAAACATCAAAATAGATTTGAAAGTCTACACGGTATAGAATACTTTTGTCCAACAATGCAAGTTTGAGTGTTGGAAACTACAAACCATGTTTTCCTTTACTACAAACGACTTAGAGTACGCCGATTGGTGGCAGTTTTAAATTGGGATGCACCTCTCGGCAAAAACTATCAAGCTTCAGAGTGTTTGTTAAAAATACCCCTACTAACATACATTTTGTTATAAAACAGGGAGAAATAAATAGGTTCCGGTGTATTCTAGTAGGAAAGACCTGAGTTGTGTCGTCGTGAAATGCAAATTGCGATGTAATTAAGCAAACTGGCCGATCTTAGGTCACTGCAGATGACTTGACTAGCACACTTGCTCTTCGTAATACGGACTTGTAACGGATTCATAATAAGGAAGGGGACGCAACAAGTTGACTCGTGGTGTGGTGACTGCTTACAGAGCCCGAGCCAATATGTCCAAATTATCCCTAACCACCAATTTGTTTAAGAAACGAAAAATTTCAGAACCCCTCGCTGAATATGAAGCAGAACTGGCAGACCGTCGATCACGAAACTATATTGTCTCCATTGTCTTTTCTTTCTTAAAATGTACGTTATTTTTTGGAATTAAGTAATAAATTCACCGGGGAAGAAAAGTGAGATAACTCAAGAGGTTTTACATTTCAGACCTGTACTCAGTAGTGGGAAGGGAGGTGCGTAATTTTAAGTCATTTCAAGAGGCATGAGGGTTGTGTGAAGTGACGTCACCTAAGGGACGTGATTAGTCTGGCTTATTTCCTGTCTCCTCGGCTGACAGATCTCAATGATTAACACTCACTCGCTTAATGAGTTAAATTTGACTTTCAAAAATAACTTGACTATTAAGAACTAATAAACTTCGAAAATAATATTTTATCCACGTTTGAAAGAATTGAACTCAGTGTATAAGGCTGAGGTTGGAAAAGCGTGTGGTTTACTAACTGAAACATACCAAGAGTTCAATACCTGAAACACACTTCACTCCGGAAGATTACTTTCTATTAGTTGTTTTGGGCATTCTCTTTAACTCTTCTATTAAGACTAAGTTAACGCTTTTCAACATGAAAGTAAAAAAATCTCCTGCAGTGAGCTTTTACGTAGCTTTTGTAAGTAACCTCAAGTCATACTTTTGTGTGGATTGTGTCCGTCCTTATCTTTTCTTTTTCCTGAAAAAAAATCTAATTTGTGTTTTATTGTACCATGTTTCCCATTCATAATTTCTGCTATAAAGTTTCATAGATACTGTGTTTAATGTAAGCTAATTAGCCTGTGTTTGACGTCCTGGTCGCAAAGGACGGAAAGCAGTATCACTGTCTAACGCGTTTAAAGGGAGTTTGAAAGGTTGGATTGTTTCACGTCAAAAGAGGTTGCCATGACGACCAGGTAATATGCAAGCAGACTAACGTGGTTTCGAGTCGGGAGGTCCCGTGGGCTTAGGACTGTGATTAATGAGCTTCTGGGTTTGAGAAGAAAGGACCGGCATGTCTGACTTGATTTGGATAAAGTTGCTAGTGAAGCGCTGTGCCTGAACTGCTGATGCTGGTATTAGATTTTCTCCTTTCGGCGGAGATAAAAGCAGAATGGAGAGAAGGACAAAATCTCCTGCTTGGCCGTAAAGGAAAAGGCTGGGAACCTATTACTTTGTTATTGTTTTATGGTTAGTATGTTATGCATAAAAGAAAAAACAAGAAATGTGGTGAAAGAATTTTATGTACGTTTCGGGGTGTTGCATATATATTGTAGGTCGGGAAGCTTCCCATCCATTTTGTACACACCATTGCAGGAAAATCCGGGGACAGAATGTGTCTTTCGTTTTGAAAAAGGTCCAAGTCAGGCGAATCTGCTGTTCGTTCCTCAACTTAGCAGTTGTTTGGTGGACTTGGTGGTGTTTAGAAGCACATGTTCAAAGACAACACCAGAAACTTGGGAGCGTTGTGTTTCGTTTTAACTGGATTAGATCGATCGTGGGACAGACTTTGAGCCAGAACGAGTTGAGCTCCTAGTTTTCTTGAAATTTCTTGGTAATTCGTGTTCGTCCACCCGGTCGTGCCCTTTGCCTTGTTTGATGTGGATGGGGTTTACGGAAAACGAAAGATGCAGGAGAGGGTTTTGTTGCTTCAGTACCGGCCAATCTGTCTTGGAGGGTAAGTTCATTTCCGCAGTCTTTCACTATGCCTTAGAAAGCATCAAAGGAATACACGGAATTTGATTATTGGAAGCTGTTTTCTTCAGAAATCAATGAAAGGTAGACTGCGTTATTCCGTGCTATTTAACACACGTATTCAGAACACTCCTGTTGAGCAAACATTCGATGAGCAAGTAATCGCTACCCGTAGGTTGAACCGGAAGGAATATAACGTACTATGACGAGTATTTTTTGTATTTATAATATTCATTTGTGAATGCATTATGCTTGACGTATTAGTACGAAAATACCTAAAAGGAGTACTTTCTATACCACTAAAAGCTATGCATTTGAAATATCAATACATTATTTACAAATTTGAGTGAAAATGTTGCAGTACCAAAAGAATTAATTTTCAGTTATACATGAAAGCTTGCAATCTTTGCGGTCTACCCTTCATTTAGATAGTGACTGGAAATGGAAACCGAACAAGGCTGTAATTCTCGTTATGCATACGTCAGCAACACTGCCAATGTTCCAATTGTATTGTGTGTACAATGACTTTGCATAGCGAACGCAAATTAGTGCGCGCTAAGTATGTGCACAGCAAGGCTACTTTTGCAGCACTGAACTCCTCTGTCAGTTTTGGAAGCTGCACTGAGAAACAGTTACGTGCTTTGACGTCACAGTGCTTAAAACTGCATTTTTGGTGTGGCACTCGATAGGTATTCATCTTTTCCAGCTGCAATGCTACAAGTAAAGATAAATCAGACTTCACTGCGGAATTAAACCTCTGTGCTCAGTACATTATTACTATTATTTTTAATCTCAGTATAGTACAATATTGTATCTGTTCATAGACTTGCAAGTCGTTTGGTCGTTAATGTGTTTGACAATTCGTAAGAAACATTTAGGCAAGTACGCTTTTGGGTCAAGACCAAGTCACGAGTTGTCACAAGTTTGGAGAGCGGATATTGAGCTAGAAAGGAGGTGTGTGCAATGCAACCCATTAGTAACGACGAGTGAACCACTTGTATTTCATTCTGAAATAAAAGGAAAATTGTAACCTTTTTAACGTTTGGAACATGAATTGGTTACCATTCATGTGAAACTCTTTAGTATAAAAGAATTAACAATATGTTTACAAAGAAAGCTAGATCAAAGTCACTTATAAATAAGTGATTTTGTAATCAACATAACTTATTACATGTAGGTAAGTAATATTTATAATTAAAAAAGAGACAGATGACAAAATGGTCGTACGCGTACAATTTTAAAACAAAATTGTAGGCACGCATGTGTAGTTTTTTTATATTCGGGGTTAAGTTGTGCTTAGATAGAAGTCTTGGCGAATTAGTGTACTCACATTACTCGCGTTTGAGAAGTCCTAGGAAGACGTAGAAGACGCAATTATACCTGCCTTTCAGGAGAACAGGTGACGTATTGCTCTGTTAGTCGTGAACAGCTTCTTGTCCTTCAATGAGTAGTCGGGTTTCTGGAAGGAATCAAAAACAAAAACCCACAAGTTTCCTTAGGTTTGGTTTTAGGTCTGTCGTAAGTTTTCAAGGAAAAAAGTTCCGGAAGCGGACTTCGGTGCGAGATAACGCACACATCCGGCGTGTGTGTGTGGAAAAGCCTAGCACAAGTCACAAGTTCTTTCACTACAAAACCTACTTCAGTTACACATTTTATAGGAGACGTTTATGACCTACTGAAAAGGGCGCAAGAACGGCAATCCACGATTATACACACGTGTCCCTGTTCGGGGGTTGGCGAGAATCTTCGTAATTGGTCTTTGGATTCAAGACTCGCTTTAGTTTAGTGATCCCGTACAGCAAAGAACGATGAGTGCCGTATTGTGCGTGAAATCGCCAGTAGCGCGTACCAAATCGGTCGATCCTGGCTCGGATCCTTCTCCTGAATCCGAAGACGCCCCCAGACGCTTTTCCCCGCAGTGGTTCCTCTCCTCGCGCAAAAGTGTTCAGCTAGGCTTGCCTCAGGCACCCAACTCACCAGATAGTCCTGATTCACCTGTGTCGCCCACTTCGCCCCTCCCTTCGCCCACCATTCCCAAGAGCGGACATCGGAGAACCCTCTCTGGCTCTTTTAAACATCTTCGAAGTAGATACAACGGCATGATGACGTCACCGACTCGGCCGAAGACGTTGATGGATCCAAACACTGATCAGAAGAACAATCGTCAAGGCTCATGCCAATCTTCTTCATCGTCATCTTTGGAATCGCCCACAGCTTTTGTCTTCCCTGTGGCCTCTGTTCAAGTTAGGGTAGAATGCCCAATCGTCGAGTCCAACGATTCGGGAGCTGCAATCAAGGAGAAACCCCTCCCACCGCCCAAACCGCCTCGTAGAGCGAAATCACCCATCGTTAAGGCAAAGACGTTAGATGAAGGTGATATGCAGGGCAATGTCAGGGTGGACGCGCATGTGTTAGAAAGCATCGCCAGTAGCCAAGTTAAGGCGGGAAACCCCCACATAGGCTTAAACCCTATTACCAAGTCCCATTCTTGTCCTAACAACGCCACCAAGATCAGTCCCAGTCCTAACAATGCCACGAGAAAGACTCCAATGGGTTCACCCCAGCTCCTGCGGCGGTCACCGGCCCTTTTGCGAAGGTAAATACAGTAATCTCTCGCTTTACGCGAATTCCGATTTACGCAGTTGAAAAAGGAACATTTTGGATAATCCACTACACAGCAGATGTCACTGGGGTGCACAATGTTCCTATATCGACACGAGTCTTGAAGTCATGCAGTGATGTATCGGAACAGAGGGTAGGCCAGAAAGGAAACGCGAGTTTTGTAATATTGTTTGAATGCGAGAATTAATTAACACAGAACACCTTCGTGTTCTGCACTTGCCAAACATGGTTAAATTTACGTAGCTTTTATTACGAACTGTTTTTGAGGAACCAGTTCACTGGTTAAACAACGGACTGCTGTGCCCGATCTGGGATGCTAACCATGGGCGTAGCTACGCGGACGCAAAGTACGCAACTGCGTACCATTTGTTTTCCGGTAGGGTTCCAGCAAGCCTAAAATAAAGAAAAAAGAATTTGTCTAATGTACAATAGCTACTAAGGTGGAAAAGGAATTAAGCTGGAAATTTAACACGCATTCGCGATATGAATGAGATTTTCGTTCGTTGGCGGAAAGGGTTGTTTAGGGGAGCTTCTCACTGTTGTAAAATACCTTTTCGGCAAAGTCATTTTCGCCAATGTTCTAGCAATTTAACAAACATAGCCTAAGAACAGCTGGTTTGGAAAGTTGCAGCTTCTCCCCTAGAAACAGGTTTCCTCTAATTAATACGTGGTCCAGTTTCGATCAAAAAGACCGATGTCGTCGAAGATGCGATTTTTTTAAAAAAGAAAATCTAAGAAACTGGTCATTTTTCTGCAGTTTTGTCATGTCGGTTCACAAGTGTAGTAGTTGTCTCTGTTTTTTAAATAGACAAGTCCCTTATCGTTGAAAAGTGAACGCCGGTATAATTTTTGTTCTGTTAAGTGCAAATTTACTCTCTGCAGATGACAGTTTTTAAATTTAAAATGACTAAGGTCACTAACATTCCACTAGTTTAACTTAGTGACATAACTGGTAAGAATTTCTTAACTTCTTACGGTTTATTACAGAGCCATTTTACACAATTATATTTTGAACGGATAGACGAAAATACAAACACGCGTCAAGGTGGGAGAAAAGAAAAAGAAACAAATCGCGAGGAAGAAAAGGCTCAGCTCGTTTTTGTCTAAAGTTGTTATGAATTAAAGAAAATTTTGCTTTATTAATGAATCATTTTTTTCTTATCCAAGACGGAACGTCTATGTTCATCTTTTGGACCACAATAGTTTTCGAACTAAAAACCCAATTAGTGGACAAGTGGTAGAAGTTTTTAGCTCGGCATCTGATCCCTGCAAAAGTAACGAAGCTTGATCTCGATTCGCTAAAAGGGAGGCAAATAGCCAAGGATATATACGAAGCCTTTGAAAAGGATTCTGGTGCTGTTTAATTTCAAAGATTTTGAATATCAAATTGTATCGCGGCAGGTGAAGTGGAATGATATAAGGCTCGACCAAGCACCAGAGAAAATTATTGACATGTTGTCATCCATTTGCGGTAGTTACTATTGGGTTGATCAAAAAGAGCGTTCCGATTTTCGACCAGTTGCGCAATCGATCAGCCCGCGTATTTCTCTTCGTGAGCACACACATTCATTTTTTCATAAACTATCAAAAGGGGTCTCTTAGCGACATATTTGCCAAACTTTTGCAATTGTTGACTTGAAAACAAAGTTTTTATTCAACGCTAAAAGGTAGACGATACCGCTGAGAATTTTAGCCATATTTTGCGTTATAATTTCCACAAAGGACTCAACGCTTGGGAAACGACTTAGAATTTTTATGCAGCTTATGGGCCCTAATGCCCAAAAGATTTGTGGTTCGTAAACGGTGTCCGCTGTTTCGAAGGGGAAATGTTTGTGTCTAATAGGGTGACCGAACGGGTCGCCTTAAAGAGGTCGGTACGGACAAAATAACGACTTTGGTGTTAGCAAACCCACATCTGACAATTCAGAAGATACAGGGGATTGTTGGTTTATCACAAGAAAACGTTGTGAACTACCCAAAATCGCTGGATACGTGAAAACGTTGCGGACCGCAGGACGTGCGGTTTCCGCACTACCTAAGCAATGGGAACCTAACACAGCGCGTGGACGCGTGCTAGTTATTGCTGAATGAAAATTAGGATAAATCTTCTGGGATGTTCTAACAGCACTCTCATTACAGCCCTGAAATTACTTCATCAGACTACAATCTTTTCCGCTCTCTTTAAAATTCACTTCATGGATGTTTTTTTTTGTAATTCTGGAGGTCATAAAAAAGCACCTCGATCAGTTTTTGGCATAAAAACAGAAGACGCTACTGCAGAAGGGAATATTTGATCTACCCAATCGTTGAGCTTAAGTGAACGAACAAAAGGGTTAATACTCCCTTCATTAAATTTCCGTACCTACATAGAAATTCGCCTTCAAATTTGGGGTACCAATCGGAACGGTCTTTCTGATCAAGCCAATATGCTACCCAATTGTCACTATTTTAGAAATTGTTGCAGTTACCAGTTGATGTTGCTTAGTCGAACGCTCGTTCAGTAGCCTACTCTTCGCCGCATTAAAACTTATTTGTGAAACACAACTGGCCAAACACGACTTACCGGTCTTGCTCTGCTCCATATACATCACGAGATTGAGATTCATGTAGCAAAATTAGTTCATGATTTTGACCCATGTAAAACACCACGACCTCTATATTGTTAAGTTGCAACAGAAAATAACACAGAAGTTAAGTGGTCCTTTTTGTCATTAGGAAACGATGATGGGGGGGGGGGGGAGGGGCAGGACACCAAAACGCGGGATTGCGTACCTTTTGAAAAGAGCTGCCTACGTCCTGGATGCTTACATGCCAAAACCTATTTGCGAAAGGATTTTCTTGATTTGTAAGAAAGGAACCAGGTCTAAGTCGACACTAAATTCCCGGAAGCCCATCAATCAGGTATTGTCCGAGCAGCAGCTTGGCTCTTCAAGTTGGTGTGTTTATACTGTAGACCTGGATGGAATTCGGAGAACATAGAAGGAAGATAATTAGTTGTCCATTGTTGCTAAGGCTAGAAAGGAACGTGCCTCACGCGTGCCACTGATTAAGGTTCCTATCGACCAGAGCAGGTCATAGCACCTAAGGTATCCCTAATTTCCCACTTTCTTAAGGTTTCATTTCTTTCATTACGCGACATTGAGCTGCGAGTGGCAAACCAGATGATAGCCTGATCTTCTGTCTCACGTGTTTTTCAAATAAGTTTTCCCCGACGTTTGTATTTTGTGGCTGACACACTCAAAATCACATTGGTCACTGATTGGTTCGCTCCGCAAAGAACGCCGCAGGACTCAACCGCTTGGGGGCGCACGAATCGAATGATTCTTCCCCTGCACCATCAAACGTAAAAAAAAAACAATATGCCGCATTTTAGGACAGTTTCATCCAGTATACAATTGTAGGGATTTTACAGTATTGTTGGTATTTTTTATTTATTTTTTTACTTCTACAGACTTGCTCAAGGTCCAGGTCATTAGCACCCTTCCTATTCATTAAATCTACTCACGAGCTAGGGAAGGGGGAAACCTTAGAAGGGGGTGGGAAGGGGGAAGACGGAACAGAACGATTTATGCATTACAAATGAGTCTTATTTTGTTTCGCTTTCTTTTTCCTATTGACCCTTTTGTAGAGGGTGTATATAGGGAAGCAGACACTATGGTTTACTCCCCTTCCCCACCATGTACGGCTTTTCGTTGGATTTCTTCCTGGCGCCGTGCAAATCGATAAGGGTATCACGTGACGTGACGATGTTCTTATCGCCCTTTTTCCTGCTTTCCCGCTTGATTCTTTACTCCGAGCACTTTTTGTGTCGAAGGGACGCTGAGCCTAGCTGTGGTGGCCTACTTGCCCATCGCAGTTGCACCAGTGTTGACGTCAACAATCCATTGTGCTCACCGTTCATTGCTAACGTTCGTTGTTGTTACTCCATTTGCGACACCGTAGCAAAAATGGCTGTACCCGTCGTCCAAAAGCTGAACAAAGCCGGGGAGACTGGGAAGACTTCTTGCATTGTTGCAGTGACAAGTTCCGGGAAGGATGCTCGCGGAGGAAGAGGAACAAGAGGATCCTGGTTCCGAGTGTTCCGATTTTGCGATCTCCTGGTACCTGGACTTTGCTAGTACGAATGGGTTCTTTGATGAATCCTAGCCATGTTAGTTCGTTTCAACTTGCCCAGTTGCAAGTTAAGCAGTTAGTTCTTCACGGATTCTTCGACTCTTTATGTCTTGAACCTCCATTTTGTTCTGGAATTTTGTAGCAGCTCGATTCTGCCGCAGAAGACATTCGTTACAAGTTGTTCATCATTTCATGAATCTATGCATTGTTACGGGTATATACAGTTTGTTTTCCGAAATCCTAACACTTGTGTAATACACAAAGTATAACTAAAATAAAAGCGCAACAGCAACTATGGGTCCTAAGGGTTGCAAGAAGCTGTGACTCGCACACTGGAAGAAAGGAGTCAGTGATGTCAAATCTTGTATACACTTTCCAGTCCAGTTTTAACACGTTAGAGGAGTACGGCGTGTTTCGCACCTTATGGGGTGATGTAAATGAAGTTGTTCGTGGTCTGTTATCACGAATTATTTTGAGTCGTTGATATCTTTGGTAAATTTAAGTCTTACGGCATTTGCTTGTGCGTGCGCGTAGTGCGAGTTGGTCGTCCAGAATTGTTATTAATTATTGAAGTATCTACACATTGTTGGAAGCGGTATGAGGCATAAATTCCAAGCCCGCTGCGCCTGTATTTTGTTGTCTTGTCCATTTTACCAGTGGCGAGTAGTCACGTCGTTTCCAGAGCAATAAAACTCGAGAGTGAATATCTTGTGATTTAATGACCCGTAACGAAACCAAGCATTTCAGGCTAATTTTCGCTCTTTAGGTTGCTAGGTGAGGCTGACTGGTGCGTGAAAGTGGTCGAATGGTGACAATGAACGCATCGTGTCCGTACAAGCTATGCGTCGTAAAAAAAACAGCTCTAGAATAATGTTCTCTCAATTAACTGGTTTTTGAGCTATTGAAAAATGAAGGAATTGTTTCGAAAGGGAAATCGTAAGGTTTTCTGAATCCCTAATTATTGAACTTGGACGTACAGAAAATGTCCTGCTGCTTAATGGGCTCTTAACACGCCAACATTGGCCTCCAGTCGTTATAGAAAAAGGCGAGGGGTCAAAATTTCTCATTTCCTCATTTGCATAGACATTTTGATATTTCCTTATTATATTACACTACAAAGATTTCTCTCTCCCTCGCTTTCACAGTTCCATCGCTTCATCTCGAGTATACTTTTTGTTCTCTCGTATGGGTGACGTTAAAAGGTGTCTTTGTTTAAGAAGTGGAAGGTTTTTCCCTACTTAAGGAATGACGTGATGGATGGTTTTTATTGATAAGCCTCGTCTCCTTTGAGGACATGCTTGCATTCTAGGAAGAAGGAATGGGTGTGGTTCAGACATCTTGAGGTTGTCCCAGAAATCGATTTATGTCGTTATGTTTCCCCATTTTCGAGTTTGGAAGAAAGTGTAATCCACGCGTCCTGCGTTTGAATTTCGCGCCTAAACCTTTTTTAATCGCCGCTAGAGTCGATTATTTATCCACAAATCGACAGTATTGCCATAGGCAAACGGGGTTTGTAATGGATACTCTGAATTTCAGCACTGTGAAAGGATGATAACAAATGTTCCTTGGAGAGGAATTTTGCGGGTTATAAGCCTTGCTTTATACATTTGGAATGTGCGGTGGAGAAAATGGGTTTAAATAACGTAAAGAAAGGCGATTGTATATAAAACGAGAGTAGATAATTAGGGCTCATTAAGAGTTGTAAATTTTTTTATAGGCGAAACGCCTACGGATGTTTTATTCCAGAAAGAAACAAAAGGAGTACTGTGTATCTATCGAAACAAGAGGGAGAGGAAAACTGAACATGTGGTATGAGCGGATCAACTGAAAAGCATTGTTGCTGGAGGCGATAAGAAAGTTTTCGTTCGGTTAAGACAGTTTTTGGTGAAACGATAAGCGTGTAATAGGCAGCACGCGAAGTGTCATCGAGATTTCAACACAATGTGAGATGGATTTGTATCTCCCGGCTGAAACGCAAAGATTTTTTTCTCAGTAGAATACGTCAGAGCCAAGTATCTCAAATAAGAATGAATAATGAGAATATAAGAAAATGCTTACGAACAAAAGGAGCTGCAAAACGGTACGGAAGAAAGTGAGAGGAACATAATTATAACGAAAAAATTTACCGAGAAACCAGAAATTAGGATAAAACTTTGAAGTTAATTTCGACTAATTTTAGCCATAATTATAATTGTTTGAAGTTTTATTAGTTTATGTTTCATTTGTTTGAAAGCTTACTTGTCATTTCATTTCAGAACTGTAGTAGAAAATAAGCATATAATACGAATATTTCGAAAAGTTGCCCAAAAGTCCATTTATATGTCCGCCTTTTTGGTCAAATTTAACCCATTTTAAGTAAGTTTAATACATTGAAATATTTAAGCACACATTAGAAGGGAGGAATTATTAACGACTTGTCGCTTTCTTTGCCAATGGATTTTGTTACTAGCATGAGACAATTACTTTAGGAGGGATTTCTTCATCCAATACGCAACATATTCACTAAATTTGTTAGCCGTACCATGATTTGTGAGAGACTCGCCTATTTAAAGTTCAAAAACAGATTTTATATTATTCAAAATTTCCTCAATTTCACATCTTTTTTTTAAAAAAAAAAGCTCACGTGAAAGTCAAGAAAGCTGATCAGTGTTCTGTATTGTGCAAAGTTTTTCTTTCCCTTTTAGGTTGCAATAAGAAAGGAAATTGAGAGGGTTAATGGGGTTTGGATATTATGGGTGGGCCAATTAGGTAACGGAAATGAGTCTAGAACGAGCAGGCTGATACGTGGACCACACCTTCCTTTAGCTTGTTTGTATTAAGTAAGACAGACCACGCCTCAACGTTGCGCTTCTTTGAAAGCAGAGAACTTTTTCAAGAGGCTTAAGAAAGGGGCGTGGCTTGGAGGATGTGTAGAGGTCGGGGAGGTGAGGGGAGGTTGTCATGGGTGAAGGGATGCTGGGATGTGCGTGCGAGGAGCGTTTGGGGTGGGGGGAAAAGTGCCAGAGAAAATCCCAGTCGACGAACATCTGGCTCACTGGCTACAAGTGTCTCGAGTTTGCTCTAGTTTCCACATTTGTCATCGTCGAGTTTGGCTTGGAGGACGAAAGAAGTGCATAGTTGTCGGCAGATAAGAAGGATTCGAAGGTTTTGTGACGGAGATCGTGGAACCAGAGAAGATCCGAGTTAAGTGGGTTATGTTTGATGTCAAGTTGTGGTGGTTAGTCCTTTGTTGGCCGAGGATTCGTGGATTCTGTGTTGCTAGTAGTGAGGAATTGACTGACCATGCGATTAATTGTGCCTTCCGCGGATGTGACACGTAGAGGGGTTTATGATGTGCGTGCGAATCGTTCGAATCGCGCCGCTCAGCAAGACGGACTGAATGACGAACCCAGGATTGTACGAGATCTAGTGAACGAAGAGTAAGATCAGTCATGGGATATTTACACCGAAAACATTAACTAATTCTGGCATTTGAAATAAATCTGTAATGAACAGTTCATTTCGTAGGAGTAGTATAATCTTGAATGTGGTATTCAGTTTTATTCAGTTGTTCTTAGTTATATTTTTAGTGTGCATAGTTTCAAATCCTTCACGTGTCCTAAATATCTAGAGTGTCATGTTTTAACTAGATAAGTCTTGCCCCAAAGTTTGGTTTTGTTTTGGAAGAGTGCCACACATGAAACACGGTTTCCGAATTGTAACTTTGCAGTGAAATTTTTACGTTCGTAGAATTTAAGAGGTCTGTAGACAACTGTCCTGTCAGTTTCATGAAAAAATCTTGCGCATCAGAAAATGTAGGCAGGTTTCGTTCTGCTCGGTGTTAAAAAAATTGGCACCTTGTAAAAAATCTTTGCAGCACCATTCCTTCTTCGAATATCTGCTCATGGGCTGCGGATTGGCAACGGATAATAGAAAACAAATTCCACACCGTGAATTAGCCATAGTATATATTCTTTAATTATTAGACAGAGCCGTTAAGTTCAACCTCATCTAAACTATTTTACTCTTGCATTTACTGTCTTCTTTTCCTAGACCCCCCAAAAAAATCTTAAAAAGAAAGCGTCGGAGGGACCCACAATTTCTGATATGAAACAATATGTGCTACTACCATAATTTCACATGTCCAGGACCGCCTTTCCCATTCTTCATTGTCACCCAGGAGCCATTTCGCGAATACTCTTTTTTTTCAAAGGAAACGAAGGGAAGAAAGACGAGCAAAAAAGGAAACGATATTAAAAAGGAAATTGGCACCATTGTACGTTACCCGGTCATTTCTTCCCACCGTCACTCTCTGCCCTTTTCGTTCACGGTATTTTTGTCCATTTAATTGAAAAAAACTGCAAGGAGAGTTCCAATTGCAATTCAGTGGACTCCAGCCATTTCAGAACCCGCACTTGTAACCTAAGGCGAGGTCTGTTCCCTCCCGTGCGTATTCAGCCCAAGTTTTGATTAGCCTACCAATCGGATGCCGAAGCGTTTTTAACCGCAAATGATGTTAACTCTTATGTATTCGATAGAACATGAGTTATACAATTGAATGCTGGATAGTTTAGAGGTCAAAGGATGTGTTTTCGGTTACTTATTTAATTAGATAAATCACGGTGTCAGTGAATCTTGGGAAAACTTTCCTGTGATTTTGAAAATAGTGCTTCAGTATTTTAACAAGTCGATTGTAGTGCTGTTTTTAGCAATGTCTAGTGCACAAGTATGGAATGTTTTTAAAAGTAAGCAGTAAGTAACTAATTCATATACGTACGCAGAGGTGGTTTAGAGGCTTCAAGTGAGAGTCTTGGATTTTCGTAAAAATTCTTCAGAAAGGCTCCTACTAAGTCATTAGGTTAAATAAACAGTTAAGATAAGTCATTACGCTGTATAATGGGTGGATTTTTTTCCGTTTTTTGATCAAGGGAAACATGACAATCTGTTGGGAATTGGACTCTGATTCATTCTGCACGATTGACGAAAAGAATTTCGGTAAAGAGTCGTAGAGAATTGCTTAAAAGTATGGTTCCGTAAGCTTTACTAGCATTTTTAGTATTTTTCTAAGAACATAATAATTTGGGTCGTAGCAAGAAAACTGCATTTTCTGAACGAGTAAATCGAGTTTTCCTTGTAAATTGGTCTTGATAAGTCGAGAGGCCATTTTGTCTGAAAGACGCAATTAAATGTTGTATTTAAAAAAAGGAGTCTGGAAGAGGACGTTAAAGAAAAACAAGTTACATGGCCAACATCACAGCCGTGTGGTGCTCTAATATCTTTAATAGTGGTCTGTTAGAAATGCGGGAAAGATGGCAGATTGCATACAGGGACGCACAACCTTTCTGTTTCGAGCAGTCAGGGGAAAAAAAGAAAAGAAAAACGCACCACCCGTAACAGCTGTTTCATTTCCATTTACGAAAAAAAAGCATAAGGAGAGGGGAGGTCTATGTTTTTGCGGCCTGTAAAAGCAATACTCGTGGAGCCCCAAGTTTCTCTCACATGTGAATATGTGTGTGCGTTGGGTAGTCTTAAAAGCCAAAAGGGTGACATTGGACACGACTAATTACCAAACAAAAGGCAAAGAACCGCTGTTTGTGCTGTGAAATTCTTCCCTGACCCCTTTTTCCCAAATTTCTTCAGCCTCTTTTCCATTTTTGCGTCGACTTATTTTGTTTGGTTGGAAAGGGAAAATTTGATAGGAATTGGTCGGAATTTGACATAAGTTTGTAAATTTGAAGCATAATCTTACACAATGACAGGGCTTTGATCATAGGGATTGAGTTCTTCCTTCTTTTGAGAGGGGAAAAAGCGGATGCTTTCGTCAACTGCATCCGGTATTTTATTTATTTTAATTTTGGTGTAGAAATAAAGAAATAAAGATTCTGGGTTTGTTGGCTTGTTATTTTACGGAAAAAGAATTGGGCGTGTCAAAGAGCGTAATTGTGACGTTCAGAGCTTAAGTATTGGAACGTATTTCCAAGAGAGGAAGAAAAAGTGGAATAAGGGTGGCAGGGGCGTGAATTAAGGGGGGGTGGCTGGGGACCGGGGACCGGGAAAGGTTAAAAGTCAAGTTACCCAGCTGGCCAAGTAATTCTATCCTGTGAAAGTGTCGGGTTTTAATGAACTTGGGAGGATGAAAAATCTGAATTCGGTGAAAGAATTGAGCTAACATGGTGATACTGATGTCAAGAAAAACAAGGATGAAGGGGCGAAAAGCTTTAAATGAGGAGAGAAGTTAACCGGAGGAGACATATTTCACGATCGGAGATTTTTCCATGTCAGAGATTAAGTATACGGAACAGCCATATTTCCGTAGCGTGGGCTGAAGCATTTTTCCTGTTCATAATAGAGAGGAGAAAGAGATATACTGTAAAAGGGAGGTTCGAGAAAAGGAGATGTGTTTGTTTGGATTGCTGCTTAGCTTAAACATATGAAAGAAGTCTGTTATATCGAATCTGAAATACAGACTAGGATATTTGGTAGAAATTTCAACAGCTTGGCTGAGCTAAGCACCCGCTTAGGCTTGAACCGAGCCGTTTGCCAGCACGGGGGTTTGGTGGGAACTGCAATAAGTAAACATTCGCGAAATTTATTACTTTCTGGAATGTTTTTCGAAAAAATGAAGATTGCAGAGTGAACTGGACTAGAGACATTCGGACGATTAGGTTTACAGGTTGATAACTGAGAAAGTTCAGGGATCCCCGTCGAATATACTTTAAAGTTTGAGATGGATAATTGCGAATTAGAAATTGGAGCAGTATTTGCTGGGACAAGCTAGTTTATTTTACAAGTCAAGTGGAATTGAATAAAATGACACGATAGACCGAATCACGCGTACTATTTGGTAAGTGTCTGCACTTATTTGCCTTCGCTTTAAGCACATCGAAATGTTGAACTAGGAAATGAAAAGTTTTCATCCGTTCAACTGACGTCAGAAATTAAGTTCGGTATTATTTCCATCCCCGAAAAAATACTCTCGATACAGTAGAATATGTACCGCGTTAATAAATGTTTTCACTGTAAAGTTATTAAAAATGTTTTATTATTCTTACATTTATTTTTACTCCGTTAAGCTTAGTCGAGATATTCGCGTTCTGAAGGAGGTGTATTTACGTGAAAGAGCAACACAGAAAGGAAGAGAAAGTGTTTTAGTTCATCTTTAAAGAAGCTGGAACTACAAGGGAATTATGGTGGATTGAAGAAGGGCCTTCCCTGAAAAACTGTAGGAGTAAAAAATCGCCAGAATAATTAATATATCTGGTTTGTCGACAATATCGAATGCGGGAAGTTTGTTATTTTGTCCAAACGTGGTTTTAAGCTATGTTTATTGGAAAGTTCTGTCGATAATTCTACAGGAAATAATTCAGTTGGAATTTGTATTCTGAATTGATTCACCATGAGAATTTTCTGAAATCGGAATGAGAAGAACGTTTTGCGTTCTTCGTTGCCTAATTGTTTTCGAAATGAACGAACACAGAAAACCTTGAATGAACCCCATTTTGAAGTATTTTGGATTTTTTTACGTATTTTTCTGATCTGTTTTCGTCGGTTAAATTTTGCGACGTTACTCGGGAGTAAAGAACATGAAACTCGTGAGTCCTCGTTAAAGAGGCCGCTTCAGATCGACTTTGAATTATTCCTGGACAAGTAGACAAATTTCTGGGAGTTGAGTTGATTGACTGTGTGTCAGATTCAGTTATAAAGTAGTTAATAAGTTTTTAAGTTGTATTTTTACATGTTTGTTGGGAACGAAGTAAGTTAGTTTCGGTTAAATAAAGAACGAGAAATACTCCACTAAATGACAGTTTAAAAGCTAAATGAACACGTTAAAGAGCTTAAGCTGTTGACAAATGACTCTACCATTGGTATCGAAAAGGGAGACGGAGTTTACATGTTAAACAGTGCACAAAACCGGCTTGGCGTTTCCTTTTTTCTCCTCTTATCTTCATCCTCTCCCGCTGAGATTCCGTCAGTACTGGAAATGAAGACCTCCCCAAGACTGCTGTCCCCCAACTGCTGTCCCTATTATTCCTAATCATCTGTCCGTTTTGCGTTCTCTCCTTCTCTAAGTCGTACTCCCTCCATTTCTCTCCTTTTCTCTCCTCCTACGCTACCGTTTAAGCAATTTTGATTCGCTTCAATTATTTCCTGAATGCAGTAATTTTATGGGTTAATTTGCTTTCGAGTATATTCCTTTTTCTTTTTTCAGAAATGGTTATCTATTTAGCTCTTTTACGTGTAATCCTTACTACAAAATGTTTCTTCAAACATTCGTTAGAAACTTGAAAGTAAATTGAGAAACTTTTAAATACGAAACCTTGATCAGTTGAAAGTGCACGTATTCTACTAGAAGTAAAGTTACAAAGTAAGGCAAAACAACAGGAGAAAGCCAAAGTTGACTGGTTATAAATGACATGCAAATAGATTCTGATGATAGTCTCACGATAACGTATTTCACTTTCCCCTCCGTGTTCTTTTTCTTTGTTGTAGACGTTTCTGTAGTCACGAAAAATTGTGTTTTCTGAGATAACTATATGTTGCACTGCTTCGATATTTTAATGAATGCTTGCTAGCTGAACGATTTATATTAACATTTTAGTTTTTGGATATTGCACTGCTTTCAACAGAGAACTTTTAAGAGAGAAAAACAAATCAGAAAAGAATAAATTTGAAACAAAGGCACTTCCTACCAGATCGATACGTGGACTACTAAAAAAAATCTTTACCAAAGACCAAACCTGGGTAACAATTATTTCTCCATGTTTCACTTCCATATTTCATTTTCCTTTAATATTAATTCTAAGTTTTAACGCTCGTTCTCTTCCTTCGTCTTTCTCCCCATTGTTTGTTCGATTGACATGCTCCGTGCTTCGGTTGAATATACCGTCGATTTAGGATTATTAAAGTTTTTTACAGTTTAAGTCAGTTTAATTTAACTAAAGTGGATCCAGGACAGCTGGCTTAACAAAAAATTAAAACATCCGGAGCAACAATTATAGTAATAGAAACATACCAGCGAAATGTTCGTACTTTCGTGTAATAGGAAATAGAAGACAGTGTCTTGTAATTTAGTCAGTACTAATAGTATGCGAATTGCCATGTTGTCGAATCGTTTGAAGGTTTCGTGTGAATTTTTACATGCAAACGGGGAAAACGGAAGAAAGCTCACATTAAAAGTTTTAGCAAATGGTTTGAGATTTGCAAGTTATAGTTGAAGTTAAATCGGCAAATTATCTGTAAGTAGTCAACTGTGCACCGCGCAATTAACTAAGCGACGATTGTATTAGCTTAAGATTTGAACAGTTTAATGTATAATTTTTATGATATATTTTTTTAAAACAGTCTTGCTACTTCACAGAAAAATTACTTTCGGGATCGGGGAAAGGGATCGAAATGTTGCACAACTTCTCGTTTTGTCCACAGATCTATAGCGATACTTTGTGTGCTGTATTGAACGTTTAAAATTACTTCTCTTACGGAAAGGATTTTTAAATCAGCTTTCGTAACCGGCAATCCAGGTTAATGACTGTTTGAAACGTTGTAAAATGTCAATAATGCTAATTCCGAGTTTGAAATAACAAATGCTAGAAATAATAAATGCCCAAATATCAATATAATCTATTATAATTATTATTTGCTATAACATGTATTACTATGTATGTATGCTACACATCAGTAATACTAGCAAAGAATACATTCATAGTGGTATATCAGTAATAATACTTGTGTAAAATAGTAGTAACAAATAGAACCATAATATTCCTTGCCATGATAAGTTAGTTACAAATTTTAAAAATGTTTAACAAAGGTGTTCTCTATGCCAGAAAACACAAGTTCATTAGTGTGGGTGACTTAACGCATTTTTTTATCCCTGAAACACCACTATTTGCTTAAAAGTGTTACCTGCTATGACCCTATTTCACTAGTGGTTTATTATCATCATCCCCTCTAAGCATTTCGGGAGATAATTTCTTCAGAAGGCAGCAAAAGGGACGAATTTGGTCATCCGAAGGTGCAGGTAGTGACTGAATGAGGAATTGGTGTTTAGGGAGGAGAAAGCCATTTGCTGTGTGTTTTCTTGCTCTTGACATCAAGAGCAGAATGAGCTCTAAGTCCGTTTCTGTGTTTCAGCGTCACTTGAGTTCATAACAGATCATGTCATGTCCCTAAAACGATTAGATTAGCAGCATTTCTCACAATTGCTCACATCTTGGAAGAACTTGGTTCCTGTCCAAAGCTGAGTTTCTTTTAACAGTGTTACATGAAAAAAGAAGGCAACAAGTTACAAAATAAGGCAAGCAAAAATTTATGGATATAAGGATTGCATCGTAATCTAATCTTGTGAAGATGATCCCTTGGTGGAATTTGTATGTACGACTCTCGTTGATGAATAAATATCGAAAAAGAAAACCTATTGTAAAAGTTATCTTTAAAAAAAATAATTACTAACTATCGAAATAAACCAAAACAAGAGGGTTGGTCTTGAAATAAGAGCAGAGCAAAAAATTGGCCTCGAAGAAGGAAAGGGGAAAGCAGAAAAGGTAGAGATAATAAGTAAAAGTTACTTGTAAAGATACTGAGACAAACACTGAATTATAGAGGACTTTGGAAGAAAAAAGGGAGAATAAGATATTTTTTTCAATGTGTGGGAAAGAGTAAAAGAATACATGCAGAAGAAAAGCTCAACGAGAGAAAAAATAAAAGAATTGTACAAACTGAAGGCTTGAAGGTGTCGTAATTTCTTTACCCGCATGGAATTCAACACTTTTCCCATAAACTGTAGTACATGCATGGATCGATGTCCCCGGTTTGGTGGTTTATTCTCATCCTTCCTTTTTATTCTCTCCCGTATAGGAAGCTGGGCATGGAGAACAATCTACTGGTAGGACCAGGTCCGATGACTGGGACTGGAACTGGGATTCCAGTCAATGGGAGGGGTGTGATCACCAAGCAGAGTATTAAGGTATTCATAAACATTTTGCTATCCATACGAGACATTTGAAACCCCTTTTTCTATCCCTTTTCTTCGTCTCGCCCTCGTTGAAAGTCATACGTGCCACAAACAGTTTCGCGTGCTCAGAAATAACGACAATCGCCCAGAGGAGGCAGAAAGAAAGATTAAAACAAGAAATTCTAGTCAACCTTTTTCAGCGTTTTTGCTGCATATTTATAAGGAGGCTTTCAGAAACCTGGGATGTTTATAAACATCCCCCCATTGAGACAGAAATACTTGTTCTGTCTCTGGAAACCTCCCTTTTTTATCCCTTCACAACCATATGGTGTAGAAGAAGGTGAAGGGACAGAATATGAAATATAAAGAGCGACGACAAGAGTTGTAGATTCAAACACATGCGGCATGCAAGAAAATAAGGTTTTCGTTTGGGATCCGTAATGATTTCACAGCGGCATTTTTATCTCTGAAGGATTGTATTCCTTGATTTGTGGAAAAAGAGGGGTGACTGGGAAAGAAGGACCGGGGGGATAATAGTCTGGCACAGGCATTGGAGAGTTAATGGGTCTCAAGAGGGGCCAGGGGGGGGGGAATAAATGGGTTTTAATGACTTTAAAGCGCACTCTTTAAAATTCAGTAATGTTACATTACAGTACAGTACAGCAAACGGGCGCGCATAATTCCGGGCTAGCCACTTTGAAGTGCAGTACTCGGCATAAAGAACGACCCTGAGCAAAGGCCCTATGCTAACGGCTCGACAAAGGGCAACACTGAAATTTCCTATTGCGAAAGCATTGCCATGGGACACAGAACATTCGCGAGAGGAATGAGTGGGACACTTCTCGCACAGCTGCTTCAGCGTTAGCAATAGGGTCGTTTGCTGGGGTCCCTTTGCAAGAAGCCAGTCCAAGCTCCTTATTCGCGGATCCCGTATTCGCGGCCGAAAAATTCACTAGTCGCGGGTCGCGCGGATCGACATGCCGGCGCCCGCACGTTAGATCGGCGATATACACGGTTTTTTGTTTTCCTCAGCTGACCGAAACTCGTAGGAACATCGTTCGCTAGTCTCTTGCTATTCGTTTGATTTCTGTAACACTTTTTTGTGTGTGATTCTTCTCTATTATCTTCTCCATAGTAAAAGCCACTCTAGGTTCATTCTAGTGAGTAAAGAAGGAAATACAGCTCGCGGTAAGAAAACACTTTGTCGCTTATGCGGAAATTAAATTGCTTTATTTCATACGTCTTGAGGAGTGTTTTATGTCTGTTGTACGTTCATTTAACATCAATGAATGAACAGTCAGATTCATTAAAAAAATCGGAAGAAAAGGCATGAATTCCATACATTCAACCAAAGTGTCTGTGAGAAGCGGACGTGGTCTAGCTAACGTAAAATTGGCAGCTCATATTGAGCATGTGGATTGAAGATCGTAACCAAAGACAAGTGTTTTAAGCGGTGTAACAATAGGAGAGAAAGATAAGCGTCAGAATGAACATTTTAAGCAATCTTAACTTGTGTTGACTAGGGAAAACCCTGTATAAGAAGAGACCGCAACCAGCACAGTTCAGGCAAATTTGACTTTCCAAAACTTGGCAGAAGGTTTGAAGATTGCCAAACATCTTGGCGAATTTTTTTGTCACCACTGGTCCCTCAATGGACAAGGGTTTGTTTTTTAAAATAAAGATTGACGAGACAATGCTTGAGTACCAGTCCGTTAACACAGATGTTAAATGCTGCGAAATAAAAGAAAATCGCGAAGTTTTTAAGCCAATATGTAAAACCGGCAATATTTAAGCTTGCTTTTTGAACTTTGAAAACAAATAGCAAATTTTTCTGCTGCAGTCAGTCTCTTTTTTAGAAACTTCGAAACGTATTCACGTATTCGAAGCGTAAGTTTCCATTCCCCATTCGTGGGTTCTTTATCCGCGAAATTTCGGGGAACGTATCCCCGCGAATAAGGAGCTTTGACTGTACATTACGTGTGAAGTAATTGAAGCTTCTACACGCAAGTGCAGTAAAAAAAAAATCTGCGAACAATGTAAATGTGATTTTGAATGAACGAAGGAAAGCCACATGGAGAAACCTACGGCTGTTGCAGTACAGTACTCGTACTCTGTACAGTAAGTTGTAAGTAATATATTGGTACGTATGGAAACATAGTTGTACCCAGCACTGCGAGTCGGAGGATAGGTTATCCATAAGGGATTTGACAGGACTTTAAGGCGGTCAAGTTACTAACTGGAATTGACCGATTGTCCAGTACACGTTGCAAATCGTCTCGCTAAATTTAGACTAAATTTAGACCTAAAAGACATGGGGTTCCTCCGTTGTTACTGACCAATTGTCAATGCCATCCTGACAGGCGGGTCAATTTGTGCAGGTTGTCAGTAAAGGAAACAAGGAAAACTCTTTGCAATTCATGATTGAACTTAAATTCCTCAGTAGTGGAACTCCTCTATTATAGGCTAATTAACGTAGTGAATATTCTAGCTTTGTTTCGTTCTTGCGTATTATGTGTGACCGGAAATTTTTGTTCTCACCTTTGCTAATGCGACACCACTGGTATCCAACAGTTTTCTCATTTAGCTTGCTATTGGAAACGGTTCATGGCGTTCTTATTTCTTATTGCTTTGGTTTCTCTCTTTTGTTGCAAACAGGAGACGAATGAGTTTTTTGATATGTTGGAAAAAAGTCATAAGCAACGCTTAGATGACCAACGCTGCGAACTTAAGCCCTTTATTGCTACCCAAATGCATTCCGCTTCGTCACCTACCCAGGTAAATATGTAATCCTTTCGTTTTTAAGGATTTACTGTACGTTTGCGTCACGAAACGAAACCTATTCGAGGTGGTGTATATACTATTGGTAACATTTTTTGGGGGGGAGGGGGTATGAAGTAAATAAAAGGCAAGAAAGGAAGAATTCTCGATCCTTTTTTAGCAAGTTCACCTCCCGCGGATTCAATTTCATGCTTCACGTCATAAAAGGTACTGTACATCATGAGACGCTGAGAAGGTACGGAAGTACTATATAGATAGAAAGAGAGGGGCAAACTGGGGTGATGAAAGCGAAATAAACCAGGAAGACACCCAAGGTCGATTGATCTTAGGTGGTTGAAAAAGTAACCTCGTGAAGATCAGTGAGTTGCTCTACAAAGGGATAAAGCGATTTGACGCTTAAAAGGATTGCGCGCCACTACAAATTATTGAAAGAATCCAAGCTTACTTTACGCCCATTAACTTTGGTCAAGTGATATTAGCCTATCTTCAATAAGTCGTCTTTCTTGTTTTTCATTCACGAATGCGAATAGAATATTTAAAATTATGTTCGGGTTTCGGGCTTCAGTGAAGTCGCTAATCTTGAAACGTACTCGTAGATCACCTGTATATATAGTCGATATTTTCAACTATGCACTGTAAGAAAAGTCCCCCATTTAATGGTAGAAAATGCTACCAAAAGCGAGGAACCCAGAATGGTGCTCTTTTTCTACCAATATTCAATAATGGTAGCTTTTCCCAAAAAAGGGTAGGTGTGGAACCAAAAAACGGTACAACGCAGAACCAAACAATAGCAATACACAGAACCAAAAATCGGTGTAGCAACATCAAAAATCGGCAATTCAGAGAACCAAAAATTGTTATATGGCACTACTAAAAATTGGGGAGTAAACGTCCGTAAACTGGTACATGAGACCCCAAATATTGGCCTAATAATAACCATAATAAGGTAGTGCCATACGCTATTATTCGGTAGAAATTTTGACGCACGATTTACTTTAAATTTTTTATTGTTCGAAATTAAATAGCATTCGACAGAGAGTTTTAAGAGCAATCATACATAATAGAACATAAACGACACACATGAACAATGCAAATTGAAAAATAGCCCTCAACAATACACCAAATAACTCACCAACAATAAATAATCAACAGTAAACACAAGCTCAACAACATGACTTCATCGAAAATACACAGTACAATGGCATTCACCAACAAAAAGTACGACATTGACCATGTAAGTTCACCAAAGTTATCAATAAAAAAATTTGCTATAAAACCACACATAATACACAAAAACGACTTTCGACAATCCAAGTCTTACAACGACCATTTCACATTACGCCAATCAAATCATTTCGAGGAAACAATGCACATAGTGTTGCGTTCACTCAATTTATTATCCGTTCTCCCTTACAAGATCACTACCTCTTTCCTTGTTACTAATCTCCACGCTACTGCCCCAACCCCCGGCTGCCCTGCTCCCATGACCCGCGACTTCCATCCAGGTCACCTCGAACTGCCAACGTTGGGGGTCATCAAGGATGACTCCCAATGCTAGGCAATCGAGGTGCTAATAGTTCACAGAAGCCGCGAGCCTGGACTTAGAAGCATGGGCCGGGGCAATGGCAACAAAAAGGGGGAACGCCACAATAGCCACTTGACACAAATATTAGTTAGTTTTGGCTCTTCATAGGTTGTGAAGAGCGCAATAAGAGAAGATTTTTTTAAGATTTTTCAAAGCTAAGAACGTCTATGAGTTGTTTTTCTCCCTAGCTCTGTTAATTACTAGAAGCATGCAATTTACTTATCCCAATCTCCAAGGTAAGCTCAAAGATTTGCGTCCAAGGAACGAATGAATTTCGGAAATAGACTACCAATAATTGGGTAAATATAACGAAAATATGGTGAAGATGACCAATAATTGGGTAAACCTAACGAAAATTTGGTGAAGATTACCAATATTCGGGAAAGATTTACGAAAATTAGCTGAAGGCTACCAAAATTGGGCAAAAGTTTCCATTTATAGGAGGACATACCCATATTTAGACACAGGGTACCCATTTTTGGTACCAACTACCAATATCAGAGGCCAAAATTTCCCCAAAGTTTGGTACCCGTTCTTACAGTGTGGAGATCAATCAATGCTCAGCGAAGTTGAACAATGTATTGCAATTCGCAGAGCTTCGTTTTGCATGTGTTCCGAAGGTACCTGACCTTTACTTTCAGCCATGTTGTGGAATGCAATACATGTCCACGAGACATAGTATCCCAAGTTAGTAATATTCGTGAAGAATACGAGTTGAACACCAGTTACCGAACGCTAGAACGTTTGTTGTTTCTCTCCCTCATAGGGTGCGTCCCTACTAGCGTATTTTTTTTTAAGGGAATTGGGCGTGAGCATAGCTCGTTGCCTTCTAGCGTATTTTTCCGGACGTTTTTTTTTCGTGCGGATTATTTCCGTATGTTTTTGTGAAGGGTGTCCAGACTGTTCCGCACTTTCCTTGCGTTACTCCGCCCCTACTCCTGTAAACAGATCGTTTCCACGTAACATCATGCACGCGCATAGGAAAGTGTAAAATCCTTTTTAAAATTATATAATGAACTACTTATACGAAATATCAAAAAGTTTTCCGATCATCCCCATGTTTCCTCTTTCTTTTTTATCCTTGAATTCTTTTGAACTATTATTCCAAAGCACTGGACTATTCCTAACTTCGTTCATGAAGGACATCTTCTTTTCTAAGTTCCAAGCCATTACAGCTCAATGTTTTTGCAGGAAATGACAGAAACCACCATGATCTACACCAGAACACTGCCATTATATATATAGTCCTCTACATGATTGATCCAGTGTTTGTGCTGTAAAACAGAAAAAAGTCAGCAGGTCAAAGGTCGGTCTAATGCTGACCGGTAATGCATCATAACAGTAGAGTGTTGCCGTTAAAGGCAAATCTCTTTTTCTCGATCCCTTTTGCCTATTCTATTCATACGTACAGTGCATTTTCTAATCATGAGTGTTAACTCAATTTATTATAACTTTTTTTTTCATTGACATCAAACTTTGTCTCAATAGTATTTATTCCGTACACATGGTTCGTGTTCTATGGGAGGGATAAAAATTCCTGTTTCCCCATTGGTTGGTAAGAATCGACATCCGCTAGGCAAGATTTGGTCGCAACTTTTGCGGAAACGGATGAATGCTTTTGAACCTGCCTCGCGGGCACAAAATTTGCGGAAAACCATCCGTGTTGCCGGAAAAATACGCTAATGGGGACGTACCCTTAGACTGACTAGAAATGACAGCACAGTATGCTGACTTGAAGAGTGGTGTGCAGCAAGCGGTAGTCACTTTTCGAAAATGCGGAGAGTCGTTGATAAACCAACGATGGACCTACCGCTTAAATTTACAGTGAAGAGGGTAGATCTTTTATTAGTGTCGAGATTTCCTTTTCTTTTTCAAAATTGGCTTTTTTGTTTATAAAAACTTATGCAAAAAAAAGACACGCATGGTTTGTATTTTTTCCCCCTATGCCTTATGTCAGGAACATTAAAATGAACGAAACGAAAGTGAAGGCACTCCTGGGTAAGTTCCCTCTCAAAATAATAAACTTACATTGGACCACATGATAAAGAAATTTCGGTGCACGCGGGTCGTTTTTAACCGTCGCGAAATGTAGCGCGAAAGGTGCTTTATGATGCATGAATCATTATGTGAGCGCTTTTCAAACACAACTGACTGTTGTTTTACTTCATTTTGCTTCCCTTCATTGGCTACTTTCGGACGTCTGAACAATTTTGTAAGACAATGTTGTAAAAACGAAAAAAGTGAGTAGTTTCCCCGAATGGTTAGCTGACCGAAGCAACTAACCAAATGCTACCACTACAGTTGCCACCACCATTTCACTGGACTGACTTTCCAAAATGAGCCAGGTGGTTTCCTTCCTTCACTGGTGATATTCATGACTAACCCGCCAAATTGGTATTGCCGTGCTTCACATATGGCGCAATATACTTCACTGAGTCACCTTTCGGTTAACAACTTGGTACAGTATTTTCTAGTCTCGATTTTTCCTTTTTCGGAGTACTGTACAAAGAAACACGTAGTGTTAAAAAAATCTGTCCTTTTCTGTATTGTTTACACACTAAATATAACATTTCGCTTACCTATCTCACTTTTTATACTGTGGAAAATGTTCTGTTGTATCATACCCAAAATCGCATACTTGAACTGAAAGTATCTTAACGTAAAGGAAGCGCAGTCTATGGTACAGTAAATTAGCTCTGGATATCGTGCTCTTGAATTCAGGTAGTTTTAAGCACTGTTAAGACTTGAGCTTATCAGTGGGTTGCGATCAAACGTATCAGTGAAGGATGTTGGGACTTCAGGACCAAATGTGTATTGTAAGTACGAAATACTACATTTCAAAACGGGATTGTTTCGTATTGGTTAAAAAGCTTCTAGTGTCGTAGGGTTTATCGCTTCAGACTTAATAGCTTCCTTACAATTATCCCAATTCTAAGTAGGCCTACTACCGTGAGCGAAAGGTTGGGCTTGGTACATTACGAAAGTCTGGAAAATGCACCAAAGGCTGATTTATAATACAATACATTCAGAATCGTTGAAGGATGTTGAACCTATGAGATCACTAACCATAGAGGGAACTGGAAGTTAAAATGCCTATTTTGAAACCTTTGCATGGGAAGACAATAACGTCGAAAGTGTTTTCAGTGGATAAGGATTTCCTCCTGTTATCGAAATGATTTAAAGCCTTTTTTTAAAAAAATATTTCAAATATTACGTTTCGTTGAGTTTGTGAAACAAATGTAATATTATCTGATATTCAAAGTATACGAAAAGCTTGAAACCGAACAATTACAGTACAGAATATACGTTTCTCTACATTTTTAGTGGAGGGCAAGATTGAACTGGAAGAGTAGTTTTCAATTTGATTCTTTAGGTGATTTTTAAAAAGTACTCTTCGTGCTCGTCTGATTTTTCTGTCGCCACAAAAATCGTCCGTAACCTCACGGCTTTAAAATTTTAATGTATTTTAAATGTGTTTGGAGTAGATGTTAACTATATTAAATTTACAATCAGCGTAATTTGGTAATGTAACCAGCGGCTTTTTGGCGAAAATTCACAAACTTTTCCCATGCTATTCGCCTATTAATGGGTGTGTATAGCGACGCAAGCCCATGCGCAGGGGAAAATAAAATTTTACAGTTATTTGAAGACTACTAGGATCTGTTCGCTTAGGTAAAATTTTTGGTACTCCAAAAGCCATACTTCCAGCTAAAATTTTCAATAGCACTTTATCTATTAGAATCATGGTATTAATACGTTCACTTATATGGGTATATTTTGAATAAGGCATGTCATGCATATGTATTTTGTGCAGCATTCCAGTCTACCGTTCATGGTGTTTGGGTAATTTCACTGATTCAGATCCTTCCAATGAATCTAAATTAAACTCAATAAGCTTAGTTAAACATTTGTCATTTGCCAAATAATTTATTGGTTGTTCATGATACTCTGGAAACAGATACGAGTAATGTAAATTGCAGAGCAAGAAAATGTGAATATTCATTTTCACTGCCAGCAAAAAGAGGTTTTCCATCTCTAAGACAAAAAACAAAGACGCTTAACATGCAATAAAACACATCAGGTAATTAAACCTGGCTAATTTGTTCATGTAAAAGGAGTTTTGCTTATGTTAAAATTTGTACGTGTTAACATGTTTTATGAGAACAGGGTAGTGGTCGCTCAGAAGCCTCGCCTTGTAGTGCTGGCGAGTTCTCCAACCATTCATAATGATTAAGGCTAAGGAGGAGAAAAAATCACTCAAACGAAACCGAAACGAAATTACGTGTCCGCCCTTGAATTTTACCTTGAACGCTAAAATACAATACGATCAGGACAGAATGTCGAGAGGCATTCAGTCATATCCCACAGATTTGTATAAGTTCGTTTTCTTCTTCTTCTGAAGAACTGTAACTGTAAGCACTTATTTTTAAAGCTAAAGGCGAAACATTGGTTTTGGCTTGCCTTGCCTTTTTTGTTTGTGATTGATGTTAACGTTTCATTGTGGAAAGAATTGTTACTTTAAAACTGAATGTTCAAAATTGGGTTGCCAGCAATAGGAGGAACATTGTTTCCTGATGTGATTGCCAATTTGTAGTTTATTTTAGCTAGTTTTAATTGTATAAAAGTTTATGAAATTAAGACGTTTGTTAAGTTATTTTTTAAATGCATAACGCCATAGTGTTACTTTTGTGGGTGTCCTTGTCATCCTATGTTTTCAGAGACATACGCAGATGGTACGCGTAACAAGTAACAAACGTGTCATTGAACCAAAACTGTCAGCTGCGATACCCTGTGTTAAACGACTTTTACAAACTGATCTATCTTGTATACATTTGTAACACTTTTCTGGAGAGTCTCGCGAGTGAAGAACATATAAGGTTCCCTTGTCGTAATCGGCGTTTTGATGTCAATTTTCCTGTGCTTTCTTCCGAGGCAGCTTTTTTATTTCTCGAAGGAAGGGGCGAAAGACTTTTTTTGTAGCCTATCTGTATCCAAGGAATGTAACGCTTTAAGAAGCTGGTTGTGGACAGACATGACCCCAGACCACGAGTCCGCATTGAAGCGTATACACATAAAATAGATGGCCTTAGATTGGGGCGTACTTTAGACTAGAACAGAAAATGAAGCACTGCTTGTACTGGCCCCCGTGGTACCAGTAACATAGTTTTGGTTTTATACGCCAAAGAAGCGAGGTTCGAAAGGTCACGGGTCTGGTTAGGCCTGCTTGAGTGAGTTTGGAAGCGAAGAAGGAAACAAGACTAAAAGTATGTTAATTTGGACAAGAAGCTAGAATGTAAGGGAGGAATGGCTAGAAGCTATCAAAGTGAAGAGTTTCGGAAATAGGAAGAAGGCAAGGGAGAGAGAGTGTAGGCGACTGGGGATTCTGTCATCACATCCTTGTTGTGCCCGTTCTAGGATAACTCTTTTTGAAGAAGAGAGTGAGATGGAGTTTTGATCCTGGTCTTGAAAAACGATGCCATTTGCGTACCCCAAAGAACTTGAAAACTGATTAAAGAACTGTTAACATGCAAGTAAAGAGTTGTAAACTGTTCCTTAAAAGGCCTTCGTAGGGTAGATGACATGGTGATGAACGGATGCTGATGAAAGAGACAGGAAATTTGAGAACGGGGAAGGGAAGTATAAGTGAGTTACTCTTGGCCGTTTGGTCTTCTTTATGCTTTCGTGTTAACAGGATTGAAAATACATCCAATAACACAAGTGATGAACGGAACGCATCTTGAAAAAGAAAACGTTGAATGACAGAAAGGAAATGTTCGAGTTGAATTAAATTTGAGAGATATTTAACGGTGTCATTAAAAATAAAAAAGACTGGGGTTCCATTTCATCAAAAAGAATTAGACTCGCGGATTTCGAAGGGCTAAAATATAGTAGTTGTTCAAAAATCAAGTCACTCATAATTTGATCTCGGCGCGGAAGGAAAAAATGTAGTAAACATACAATAACTGGGGATATTTTTGTGTTAAGTTTTTCTCCTGAAATTTAGTAGATTAGCATGTTAGTCGAAGGAGCTTTTTACAACGATTTGCAGCAGTACACTACACAAAAATTGCATGTTGGAGCGAAACGGCGTCAAAATTGAAAGCTCGTCCCGTGTGTTTTACGAAGACACTAAAAATTTGAATGACTGAAGTCTTGCGCGCTCTCGTTCAAGCCTTTCGATCAACACGTATGATTTCAGTATGATGGGAGGGGTACATTTTATTACATGTGTTTGGTTAGGGAGAAAATAATATTAGATCTATTGTATTGGGTCGTTCAATAAGTCGTGTCACTTTATTAGCGAAAATTTAAAACGAATTTCTCTGTACGTAACGATTTTTTTTTAAAAAAAAACGTGTGGACTGTCTTGTTCGATCACCTTAGCCCAACGATTGTGTAGATCACAGATTCCCTTCTCCAAGAACATCTCCTATTTTTGTGCAAAAAAATGATCGAGGTGCTTTTCCATGGCCTCCAGATTTGCGACTTTTAAAGAGAGCGGAAAAGGCCGTAGTCTGATAGAGCAATATCAGGACTGTATAAAAGTGCTTCTAGGACATCCCCAAAAAATTCCAACAGTTTTTGTCAGGTCCGCAAAGATGTGTGCTGCCGGGCGTTGTCGTGGTGAAAGGTTACGCCTCTTCTGTTGGCCAATTCCGGACGCTTTTAATGGAATCTTTCAGGTTTCCAACATTCTCGCAGTAATTGTCGTCATTGATGGTTTCGCCTTCTAGGAATAGTTCACAACATACCACTCCCTTAAAATCTCACCAGATGCACAGCATCGCATTCTTCCGGTGGAGCCCAGCTTTATGGACAGTTTGTGGACGTCTGTCCCTTCGTCCTTGAGATTTTTTTCTTGTTACGTTATTGTAGACAATCCGTGTTTAACCTCCCGTAATCACCTTCCTCAAAAAAGGAAGCTCCTTGTTTTTATTCAGCAATAAATCGCACGCGTCCACGTGCTGTCCTGTCGCTCCGGTCATGCGGGAGCCACGCGTCCGCTCTTTTCACGTATCTAGCGAATTTCGGGTGGTTCACAACGCTTTCTTGCGATACATGATACGCTCTCCTGTATCTCGTGAATTGTAAGATAAGAGTTTGTGTCCACCAAAGTCGTTATTTGGTACAGTACTGAGCAAAAAAATCTATGGGGACACGAGGCTGAAATGGCCCTATCCCTTCGCTGCCAGACCCTTTCACCACCGCGAGTCCTGTGACAGGACGTTCTACCAATCAGCAGCTAAACCTATTTGCGCGGCAAATTCTGCTTACTTTCAGTTTGCCCAGTTGTATTACTTATTACTCTTTATGTGGGTTCCTACGTATTTAGTAGTAAAACAGGAGATACAACTTTTCTACGCTTTTTTCGTGGAATGTAAAACAGAATAAATGATGTTTGAATTCGCGCGTAGCCTACAGTTCGTCCCCCTCAGCGGGAGGCTAGAAAGTGCCAGTGACGTAATAAGCCAGGACAGCTTTCCGCAGTGAGAGGACCGGCTTTGTGCTAAAGTGTCCCGTTTCCCTTAGTATTTTTTTGCTCAGTACTGTACGTATCGACCTCTTAAGTGCGACCCGGTCAATTGCCATCTTTGGTATAAAATTTTCCACTTCAAAACAGCGGACACCGTTTCCAAACAACGGGTTCTTTTAGCGTATCAGGACTATATACTGCACAATTTTTTTAGTCCTTTCCGGAGCGTTGGGACATTTATGGAAATTATAAATCATAAAAAGGCAATAATTTCCAGTGGTACCGTTTGTCTTTCACCGTTGAATAGAAACTTCATATTCTCGTCAAGAATTACCAAAATTTCGTTAACGTGTCACTGAGAGACCCATCTTGCTTGTGAACAAAAAAGTGCACATGCGCACTCAGAGAAAAACCCGGGCTGTTTAAATGCGAAAGGGTTCGAAAAAGCGACACGACTTATTGAACGACCCACTACATTGGATATTGTGAATGAAAAGCGAACAAAACCATTTTTAAGCGTTTACAGCACTATTTGGTTCATTCTTTATTCACATGTCAGATATCCTGAGGTGCAGGAAATCTTTCACGTGATATTATGTGTTTACCGTATGTTGGCAATATTCAACTTTCTTGAACTATATGGCATCGAAAAATTCCCAATGAATTGTTTTGGTCTATTTCAGTGCGTAAGGAGCTTCGATGTGAAAAAAAATAAGGTTGGGCAGTGTCCGTCGAAAGCAACGTATTTCTTAAACCCTCTGGATTCTGATGAACAAATCCTCACTTAGCATAGTAAAAGAGTTTCCTACATAATTTTAGCGTGCACGGTTAAATTCACTTGAAGTCGTAATGCCAAATACCCAAGGTTAGCGCAAATGACCCAGCTGTCTTCCATGAGAATTACAACCGAGCTATCTCCCAAGATGTTATTGTAGTGATTTTTTTCCGAGTGATTATGGAAGGGATCTTTTCCCGAAAAAGCAAGGTTGCCGCCACAGTATAAGGCTTACACAGTAGGATAACAGGGGTATCTTCCAATGTTAAGGTTTTGGACTAACTTTCTTGGTCTCAGGAGGATGTGTGGGGCTGAAGGAAGATAGGAGGGTATGGATTCACAGACTTACCCATCCGGGGGGATGGACGGCATTCGTAATCTACTGGGAAAAGGGTTCACAAAAGGGAACACAATATTTCGAAAACGGGCCACTTTCTTCTCTGACCTTTCCCTTTCTCCGTTGACCATTTGTAAACTGTCAGGACGTTTTTTGAACGGCACTGATAGGTTTGCGAATGTACCCTTTGCTAGTCTGTCCTTTTACCTGAATGTACTCTAGGGACAGGCCAAAACCTTAACATTGGAAGATACCCCTGTTATCCTACTGTGTAAGCCTTATACTGTGGTTGCCGCCAAGTGTGACATCGCTCAATTTCCAAGAAAAAGCGGGATATCGTTATGTAAAGTACTTGCGTTTGGGTTATGTCATGTTGACGCTGTCTGGAAGAAAACAATGACAGGGAAGTAACCTGTAATGTGACAGTTATTTGAAAGTTTCATGCATCAGACTGATTACATTTATTAAGAACAAATTTGTTACAGTTTGAGCCCGTGCCCATTTACCACGAGACTTTTTTGAAACCTCAGAAAGGAATTCGTACAAAGAGTTTAAATATTGTAATAAACATGAGTCCCTAAATATTTTTTTCGTAACAGGGTGAGTAAGAATATTTAAATCAAATGCCGGACGTGAAGTTAAATGAGGTGAAAATCAAGTCAATCGCAAAAGTGCTCGTGTCGCGTACATGAGGCTAGAATAGGACCTTTCCTTGGCCCATTTATTTACGACTAAGCTGGAGCATTTGCAATATGAAAGAAGCTGTGTTACGAACAAAAAAGTGTATTGGGGTGTACAACTTTTATTCTGTGCTAGCTACTTGCGAGATTTTGTTGTTTCTTCAAACTGAAAATCGACTTAATGTTCTAAGGGCACAATAACCTTTACATAATGTAGTATGTGTTGTAACTTTTCTGTCAATTGTCGTACGTGTTTATCCAAATCTCTTTACGTTGGATTCCTGGCCGTGAATGTAGTCTACGCTATTGATTGTATTTGACATTTTTCGAGTCAGCAGAAATGCAGACACTGTTTAATTGCGGAGCTTACTCTGCGCGTAAACGCACAAAGTCCCATAGTAGTTTCAGAGAAATTTGGTCACGAGCATGAATCAGGGAAGTTTTAGGATTTCAGTGCCTTTTTAACAGTCTTTTAAATACGGTATGTTATATTTTTGTAGAACCAGAAGACTTCTTGAAGCGAAGCCATCGAAGACATAAATAATTTTCGTAGATAAAGGAAACGACGAAAATTGACGATACATGTCATAGACCGAGAATACCGGGAATTAGACTATGCTATGAAATTTTGTAAAACAATTTGTTGAAAATGCCGATGGTTAAAGGCCAACCCAAAAAGATCAAGCGGACGGTGTTCACCTTTGGTTTATTTTGTAGCTGATGACTAAAGCACGTGTAGAGTAATTTTTATCCCTATGCCTCAAGGCCAGACCCAGGAGGGTTAGGGGTTTACCCCCCCCCCCCACAACTTTCATAACCCCCCTACGAACCAAAATCCTGGGTAGGGCCCTTGCTATGTCTAATAACGTATATGTCAAAGATTAAAAGCATCTAGTACAAACTGACATAGAACACCAAACGAGATAGTGAAACAGTCATGTATTTTTTCTCTCGCAGAAACGATAGCCTAGCGGTACGATTAGAACAGTTAACCTTGATAGAGTCTATAAACAAGCAAAACGCACAAAAGCCATTTCCATCTCATTATTCTATTTAAATTTCTCCCATGGAAGAAAACAAACATTCATCTCGTCAACCACCTCCCCGTAACCCACCTTTACCCCGGAAACATTATTTCAGTGAGCATGTCCATATTCTTTCGGCAAGGTCTTCTTGAGCATTTTGAGTGCCTTTTTAGTGACTTGGCTAAGCCGCAGCCCTGAGTTCTCCTCTCGCATGGAACTTATGAATCACACAATAACGTGTACTTCTGTACAGTTCCCATATGTGGAACGGGAAAAGATCAAAACCTGACCACAATTCTCTTCTGTTTCTCTCTGAACTCATCACTCAGAACCCATTTCAGCATCTTATAGTTAATAGATGCATAACATTGAAAACGACTCTCTGAGGCTTCATGTTTGCTTTCGTTGTCCAATCCTTCTAATTTAGTCCCATCTTGTACAGTGTTTCATATAAGAGAGATTGAGTGAAGAATTGAAATAATTATGACCTGGAAGAAAACCAGACTTTACTCTTCTCCCTCTTCGCTTTTCTTTTCTTCTGTCATTATTTATGCACTGTACGGTACACAAGCGCAGAGCGTCGCATGTGCACACCTGGAGATTCGTTTTTGTTATTTCTTTCTGATCCAGCGAACCTCGAATACCTGTAGGGACGTTACCTTCGCTTCAGTTAGCTTTAGGGCGAGTTTAGCTTCCTCTGTGCAGGTGACTTGAATGTAGAAGTTTGTGCAGAGGGCTTCAGTCTCTCTTCTTTAGCCTTATAGGTAACAACACTGTGAGGTGCTGCTACGTCTCCTGTTCGATTAGTCTGTGTAGGCACAGGAACCAATTGCGGAGATCTTGGACCTACAGGTGGTTTTATCATCAGTGAGGCAGACTTGCATTGTAATTAGTTCCCAAGTGAATCATGCCGAAGGATTATCAACCCTAGGGATGTGAATTCTATCCTTGTGCTATGATTCAGTTTCCTGAATAACGGAGTGTTCACTAGTCAGTGTTAGGTGACTAGCTAGTGAAACGGAACAACAAAAGACGTGAAAAATAAAAAGTTATTGAACTTTAGTAATCACTGAATAGTGTGTGATTGGCTATAAAGTCGATAAGGGACATACAAAACTTCACATTTTCTTGATAAAGAAAGAAATATAAAAGGAAGTTAAGAGCAGCTGTAAAAAGATTGATCATTCAGCTTTGAAAAGACGTGCACAGTACAAGACGTGTTGCATTGGACAAGTTTCCTCGTTTTGGGGAAACTTTTTTTGCGGCGTAAATCCTGAAAGCTGTTAGGGACTCTCGGAACAGTCGTAATCCTTGTTTAAAAGGACAACTGAAAAATTGCTGCCTCGCTATTGGATAACCATGGGCGTCTTACGGCTGCGATCCGACTCACGTCTCTCCAATGTGTCAATCCGACCGGTAACTTCTAACTTGCTTTTCGTATGCTCCAGAAAGTGCCACCGAATTGTCTTCATAATCCAATCTTTCCATTCAACAAAAAACATAAAAGAAACGAAACTGCATTGTTTGAATGAAGCCTTGTATTGTTGAGCAAAATAACATGTTCTTAAGTCATTCCTAAGCGATTTAAAATGTGTAAAAAAGCGTTACGGAATGGTACTCAAGGCTAGCCATAACAAAAGGAAGTTGACAACAATGCAGAAAGAGTAGAAAAGAAAGGTAGTGAGGATATAGAGACCAAATTGTTGGAGGAAGTGGTGGCTAATGGGAAAGATTTGAATTTCCTGTGTTTCCTTTTCTCTCCTCTTCCTCGCCTTTCTTTCCTGTCCTTCCCATTTTTCTGCTTTGCTTAACCGTTGCCCGAGCTGGATTTCATATCCTGGTTGGCCTTGGTCAGCTCGATGACGTCATCCTGTGTTACCTGCCCGTCTACCTCACGGTGGACTCGACTTGCAACGTAATTGGGCGCTTAACAGCTCTTTTCTCCCATTGAAGAAGAAAGGATGTTGTGATGGTATACGAGGCGGACGGTCTAAATCTTTCAACCAGAAGACAAACAAAGACGGTTGGGAAAAAGTTGGGAACAATTTCGCCCTTACAGGGTCACCTGTCCGGGGTATTTTCTGGGCCACCCAAGACCGAGCTAGCGAAAAGAATGGACACAAGCAAGTCTTGGGTTAACCATCACGTTCATTATTGGGGTGTGAAAACTCGTTTGAGACCTTGTCCGTGGCTCTCCTGTGGTGTCTTATGCCTTGCTAGCGCGGACAGTCTAAAATTCCTGGTGCGACGAGAATTTGTGTCTCGGTCATATTGAGAGAACTGCTTAAGCCACTGTGCCGAGACGAAAGAAAATATGGCTTGTGCCGGGTTTTTAGCCCAGGAACTCAGCCTCCAAACGTGGTCAAAGACCTTGTTCTAACAGCTTTGTTTTTCATTCGCTTAATTAGATTTCAGTGTTTTTTACATGTGTCATTTCGTAGGATTACCCATGTAGGCGTATTCAATATTTTGCACGCGAAGTTTTTTTTCGGACCATGGGTACGACACTTGCATGGTCGGTGTCCCACGCCAATCTTTTACGAATATCCCGTGCCCCAACAGTAAGGCTCCCGCAGTAGAAATTTTCATTGTTGCCCAGTGCCGTGCGGCTGGGTTAGGGGTCGTTTGTGTTCACGAGTACTGTTCAAATACATTCTTTGCTTGTTTTCCAGAACGATGATTGAGTAGATATTATAATGCTGTTTTATTTTGTTTTCATAGTCCTCGCGAACAGAGGAGATGAAGACTTCCGAAGCTACATTACCGACGAGTACGGGGCCTGCTGTGGTAGCACCGCCTACTCCTCAGATCACGCCTACGCAACGTTTGCAAGAGGTGTTACGCGGCCCAGCGCCGTATCCTATGGTGTCACTTCCGACTACTGGCTACTGGTGTGACGGTTGGGTTAAAGGCGGAACGTGTATCTATGAAGGCTCGCCTCTTTCTACTAGTCCTGCCCCTTGCTTAGAAGTGGATGAAACGGCGCAGTGCTACCGAAAATTCTTTCTAGGAAAAGTGAGTTGATTTTTATCCAATACCATTTGGTTTCATAACTCCTATGGGCTAGATTTCTCTGAAGTAGTTGGTTGATGTAGATTAGGTGAAGTAAATCAAATCGATGATGAGTTGCTCAATTAAATAAAATATTAAAAGTTGTATGGTATGAAAAAATATTCAGAATAAAATTAAAAGAGAATGAACTTGATTAGTTGATTAGTTGGATCAAATTAGAGTATCCGAAATGTGAGAACATTCTTACCAGCGAAGTAGGAAGTTCATTTAAAAAGAAAAGAGGAAGAAGAAAGGCTGTGTGGTATCCTTCGTTCCCACAGGGAGTACTTTATGGAAAAGGTAGGTAGGTAACCTTTGACCGTTTCACATGGGTTCTTCCCTCTGCCTCGACTCGGTCTGTCTGTTTTTCATTCGGATAAAACGCGGTGGAAAAATGGCCTCCTTTATCACACCGTTCTAAGGGTTACGAACTTGTACTGCGGCCATTGAGAAAGTTGTGTCGTAAATTCCCACGTTTAGCCTAGTACGAATTTTCCTGTAAAACTTCCATGAAACTGGGAGATGGGGCCGATCATCTTTGTAATAGCTATTTTATTACCTTTAAGGGGCTTTTCGGAACCTTTTACTTTAGTGTTTCACATACTTTGCATTTCCCAATCGCCGAAGAAAGAAGGAAAACAGCCAAGCTGGCGAGGAAAAGTAAGGGGGAAGAAAGAGCCGAGCAATGTTTAAAGGAATGAGTTCCTAGAAGGTGTCGGCCTGGGAGAGAGTGAATTGAGAACTGTAGCGGAATTCACTCCATAAAGCGAGGAGCGCTAGAGGACAGAACACAGGGGCTACGAGTCAAGTAAAAATAATAATGGTGACCAGAAATAAATGAAAATTGCAATGAAAATTTCTTTCTAGTGAATTGTAACCTACAGATATGAGTAGTGTGCTATATAATAACAAAATTGTAACGAAATGAACTGCAGTTAATTGACAAACGTAGTTTCTAGATAAATAGTAAGTTGTAAAACTATTTGTGGACCCTTTATAACCCCTTAGTACAAGGCGTAAAAAGCCAAGAGCAATTCTCGGAGCGAAGTGGACGAAAAACGTGTTTTAAAGAAAATAACGATTCCTTCGGTAAATGGAATTAAACGTGCTGTAAACCACGCTGGAGCGTACTGTACAGTAGTGGGCAAAAAAAAGGGTGGGGACAGCGCGCTTAAATGGCACGTGCATGCCCAGGCAAGCGCCAAGCTCGTTCCGCGGGGTTATGCTCTTGCCGAACAGTCAAGGCAAGCGGGGAAAAGAGAACTCGCGTTTCGCGAAATGTTGGATACGTTTTTCAGCCTATGTAATTAATTTTTTTTCGATCGACAATACGTAAAAATATATGTTTTAATGCGATAACCTTTGTTTTTCATTCTTTTAAGTAAATACATT